>SAYR01053478.1:152344-168349 GCA_004382745.1 Argopecten irradians irradians | reverse complement strand
TTGCGCATGCACCAAAGACAAAATAAATTATTTTATATTATTTTTCGTGTTAATTAGACATATATATATACACGATTAAACACCAATTATTGTTCAAATATTGAATAGCATTTATGCTCTGTCGGCGGTGGAGCATCTTTAAAATCTGGTAAGCTTCATCTATAGTTAGCTTTGGACAATTTAGTTAGCTTTGGACAATTTTGATCAGTGTGTCGGAAGATGTTTTATAAGCAATGCAGGACTAGCATATTCAGGGAATCTCTTTTAATGTAAATCTTTTACTGTATAACATGAGATAGCGATGAACTTTTTTTTCCATGGCTTAGGCTTTCCAACTTATATTGGGCAGAAATAATCTTGGCTACAAATTTTATCTTGTAACAATTAAATTTTGGTCAATTGTTGTTTTGATATACTCTCTGTAGGAAAGCATTACTGAAGTGAGGCAAATTCCTTAGCTTAAAAAGTTCCTTAACTTCTATAATTCCTTCTTATTGAGGATTTAAAGTGAATGGATTATTTAAAGATGCTCCACAGCTGACAAATGGTAATGTTTTCTCTATCAAAAAACAGGCGCAGACAAATACATATTTTTCCTCCAGTTAAAAGAGTTACTTACTTTACACCATTACCACCATTGAAAAATTTTATCTTCTAATTTTCCTTTAAGATAAAAAATATCAAAATATCTAATTGCGTCCCCCAAAAAATACTGATAGTATGTACTATGTCCTATATGGAATTAAATAGTGATTTTGCATGCATCAAAACCTCAATGAATTATTTTATGTCATTTTTGTTGTTAATTAGACATATATATATACACAATTAAATACCATTAAACTAGACACATATTTACACAATAAAATATCAAATATTAGTGAAGTGATGAGTATCTTTTTGCTCTGTCGGCGGTGAAACAATCTTTAAGGAATGTAGACGAAATTGGCCTTGGTTAATATAACAATAAGAATACAGTGAAAGTTTTACTCACAGCTAAATGTCATGTTATACAGTATATAGAATCATACAGTGTGTTAATGTTACTTTATCTTAGCCATATGTTGCCTACATGTAACTAATGTATAATTGTGTTCATATTGATGACATAGCTTATGTTTTTTTATCATTGATTAAGACATGATACAATTCATAACACATATGATTAATTACATAGCTTGTGTTATAATTTTTTATTAAGATATGATAAAAGTCATATCATATAAGATGTTGTGTACATATGATCCAGTTTGTATCTGTGTATGGATTGGAGACCTAATTTGTGACCTCAGTTGTTGATGTAACCTAGTTTATGTCATTTGACCTAGTTTGAGTGTTTGACTTGTTTGAGTCTTGACCTACATTGTGTTGTTTGACTTACTCTGAGAAGTGACAGACTTTGTAGACATGTGATATGTTTTGCTATGTGACCTAGTCTTGCGTCGGAGCGAGTTGTAAATACTACCTGTATTTTTATGACCTGCATTTAGATTTATTGGCCTCATTTATATGTAAATATGTAATCTACATGTAGACCTATTTTTGAATATCACTTATTCCATGCTTGTATGTGCAACTAAAATGTGTGACTTTTACCTAGTACAATTATGTTACAAGCATATGTGGGAGAATTGGACGAAGCAACATCGTATATGCATATGTGGAGAATTGCGACGAAGCAACATCTGTATGTGCATATGGGGAGAATTGGACGAAGCAACATCTGTATGTGCATATGTGGGAGAATTGGACGAGCAACATCTGTATGTGCAAAGTTCTTCTGAAAAGTTCTTGTGCAACCATGTAATTAATTGCTACCATGTACTTTGTGTGACCTAGTTTGTGAGCATGACCTTTTTTGCCTGTGACCTTGTTTGTGTGTCCTAGTCTGTACCATGACCTAGATAAGGAGGATGAATGGCATTGGCTTGTTAGATAAAGTTTAAAAGTAGGGCCTACTTTTACTTGCACCGATGTCTGGAGTAAATCCCTGTTTTGTATGTGACCTAGTTATAACAATTGACCTACTTTTGTGTGTATGACCTAGTTTATGTATGTTGTCTAGCTCATAGTTTACATGATCTAGATTACAGATATTTATATAGACCTAGATTGATATATTTTACCAGGGACTGTAAATCAATATGTTGATCTATTGATATATCTCATGTTTGTTTAAAAATAATAATAATTATGTAGGTCTTGCAATGAATGTTTTCTTGTGAAAGAAAATATAATATAAAAACTGTACTACTGTATTCGACCAAATAAACACCGAAGGGCATATAAAAATTGGGGAAAATTATGGATTTTTAGAAGGACCAGGTTTGGACTAAATTGACATAGAAATAGACCGTAAATTAATTTACAGAGGAAGTCAAATGCATAAAGAAAACAGTGTAAAAATTGAAGCTGCAGTAATATTACCTGCAAATTTGCATGTTGCTTAGGCTCCATAAAAATAGAGTGTGCGGTTGTCATATTTGTGTAGTGCATTTAAATTCAGAGAGAAATTGAGGCTTTGATAGGCGGGGGAGGGGAAGGGAAGGGAAAGAGGGGTCGGAGAAGATGGAAGGGAAGGGGAAGAGGGGAGGAGGGCTTTTTGGGTTGAATGTGATATGAATCTATACATAATATATAATGTATTGATGTATGAACACGTTAATCTAGCATTATGTTTTACCAAGGATAGTGAAACTTGCTGACCTGGAAGTATAGATCTGTCCTATATGTTAGTACTATTATTTTGGCTTTGATATAACTATCTTATTGTCTATATAAATATCCTTGCTTTTATCTTTAAATCATGAATGTGAGGTTGTAGTCCCTTAAACTCATACACCCTGAAGACATGTTTGAACTCTTCCAATTCAAAGACCAGCACAGTTCACTATGAATTTTCAGGCAGAATATCATGGACCTGCAAAAAGTTCTACTTTAATAAAACAAAAATTAAGAGTGACAGACTATTGGTTTCAAAATGTTAAAGTTTTTGTCCCTTTTCAGCGCACTGGATTTGGACATAGAAATCATTTCATAAATATTTATTTGATAGAAAGGAATTTAATCACAGTATACAGTCTTCATGTTGTATTCATTATCAAACCCCAAAAGGATTCAGGAAGGTGATGTTTAGTTTATAGGTAAGAAATGAAGATTAATATATCGGATCTGAATATTTTTGGAACCCGTTGTTACTGGTGCTAGAATGTAATAAGGCGACTTTGTACTAGAACTTCTATTATATTTGTTTGTTATGTCATGAAGGCATCGTCGGAACCCACAAATCACCACTTATATGTTTCTGCCAGGTGACTTTGTGGGTCACCGCTCGATGGCCATGTTGTAGATAATCTAGTTTCATTTGGCCAGTTTTAATATATTGGATTTACTGATAGATTTTAATGTTTTCTGTTGGCAACATATGCATTGTTTTTATGATAGTGGTATTCATGGTAGTGTATCCATGGAAATGGTATCCAAAGAAATGGTATCCATGTAATGGTATCCAAAGAAATGGTATCCATGGTAATTGGTATCCAAAGAAATGTGTATCACATGGTTCTCACTTCATTTCATATAGGATATAGTGACAAGGAATTTTTTCGGGATGCAATTAATTATTTTTCATATTTTTAAATTGAAGTAAAATTGGAAGCTCAAACTTTCCAATGGTGGTAATGGTGTAAAGTAAGTAACTTTTGTTACTGAAGAAAAATACTAAATCGTCTGCTCCTGTTTGTGATAGTGAAAAAATACCATTTGTCAGCGGTGGAGCATCTTTAACTATTTTCTTGTTTCTTATCTTCTCAGCACATTTGAAGGAAGACCTTTTTGAACCACATGACAAAATAAAACTATTTGCTAGTCAAGTAAATAAGCGTTGGTGGAAAGCCTGGATGATGATGAAAAATCTTATGAGGCCCATGGGGTCTGTATTGAACATGACATTACTAAAGCATATTTCTATGTTCAGCAAAACAAAATTAATGTATATGTACTGTAAACCAACTGATTTCCGTGTACGACTACATTTTGAATATTTCATGGATGATCAGAAACCGCGAAAATTAATCGTCACAAAAATGCTCTGAGCATAGACACAGTAGAAACAAATGAGTCAAAATCATGAAATTAAATTGATGTGAAAAGGTTGTTAGGCAAAGAAGCTCGGAATTAAGTCGACAGGAAACAAGTTGGTTTACAGTAATAAGAATACTTTGATTTTTTTTTTTTTTATGATAACAAATTAAAGCTTTAATTTTTATTGAGATAATCTGCAAGACTTTGTCAGCCTTCCGCCCAATCCTGACAATTAACTCTGAGGCTCTTTGACAATATTGAGAAAAGTTGGTTGTATTATGAATCTATATTCAAACTTAAATCTTGGACATTTTTCTTAGTATCATACTAGCTTTACATCAACAATACCATGACACTTGGTCTCATGGTAACTGAGAAGAACATATACATTTATAAAAATAAAGCATGCTTTCTGCAAAAGACAATCTCATTATAAAACCAATCCTTATTATTACTCAGTTTCATGGAGGTTCTGACAACATCCCATTAGAGGTCACATTCTTATGACCTTTATACTCCCTGTACTTCAGTTCAATTGCATTTTCTTCATCTAGCTAACTCACTGATTATGACATTTTCTCCCACCATGGATGCATGTGCTTTCAGTTACATAGACCAAATGATTCTGACAATTCTCGTCCTCTGTTAAGAAATTTGGAGGAATTGAATTTGATTGGCCAGTTTTAAAGGTCACCAGAATGTGACCCCTGATAGGATATTTAAATACCCCTATGGAAGAGGGTGAGCACAAAGATCTGTATTTTAATCAGATATCTAGGACACCATACAACCAACATGTTTTATGTTTTAGGCAGGTAAACATAATGACCATAAGCAAGAGAGACTGCTCGTTTGGTTATCAACAAAGCATAAAAATAACAATGTAAAATGACTTGGGGAAAAATGAACTTGCATCATTCCACTCTGTATTATATGAACAAAAACAATGATGCCCCTCCGCTTCGTTTGGGAAGCATAATTAACATTTAAATACCTGGTAGCTAATTAGATAAAATACCTGGTAGCTAATTAGATAAAATATCTTGTAGCTAATTAGATAAAATACCTGGTACATAATTAGATAAAATACCTGGTAGCTAATTATATAAACTTAAAACACTTCTGTTTATCGTGAGGAAGGCGGGTCTTGAATAGAACAGAATCCACTCTGTACTGAGTATACAGTAAAGGCATGTAGCCATACACTTTTACGAAGAAGTTGATACACTTGTGTCGCTCCTCAAAGTGAGAACTGTCATTAGACAGAGTCTGTGGACATCCAGGACAGCGAAATGTCCATCGTGACGTCACCTGGGGAGGGAAATAATTAGGTTAAGGTATGTCACCTGGTAATGGACAAGTAAAATGTAATTAAATTGCATTAAAGATAATATATCTGAGCATACACATTGGTTAAATTGTGAAATTACATTAACGTTACTAGGGCATGTTAAATGGTTAAACTGTTAACAATAAGTCAACTAGAATGTTAAAATGGTTAAATTACACATAGACAAGTCACCTAGGCCTGTAAAATCTCAATCTAATTAAAATTAGACTTGTAATTCCGCTCCACTACGATACTCTACGTTACGCTCCAATACAAGATCTAACGATACCCCTTTCGGGGTCACCTCAGCATGACCCCTATGGTTAGCCAATCAGCGTGTCGCCTTCGGAATCTTCGGTGTGGTTGATTCATTCGGAAGTGTAAACGGCTAATAGTAAGTCCCGAGATGTTCTGATTCTATTCCAGAGGTCATGCTGAGGTGACCTCGAATGCGGCATCGTTAGATCTCGTATTGGAGCGTAACGTAGATTATCGTAGTGGAGCGGAATTACAAGTCTAATTTTAATAAGATTGGTAAAATCTATGGTTAAATTGTTAAATCAAATACAGAAAGTTTACCTTGGGGATAATATTTGAAAAATAATAATTCCATAGAGTCATATTTATTACCTGTGTATCAAATAAATTAAAGGTGCGTAAAATTGTAAATAACATAAAGATAGTCACTAAGGCATGTTAAATCACTGAACTGTAAGATTCAAAAAGTCAAACGAAGTTTTAAATACCATGTAACGTAAGTTTGCTTGATAGAATCGTTACAGTGTAATTACCTTTATAGGAGGTTTCCGTGTGACATGAGAGACGAGGAAGTTCATGGCGATGTCCTCGCAGTTAATGTATTCGTCTACCTTATTACGGATGGCCTGTGGCATGGTGTAGGTGTAAAGATACGAGTAATACTGAAAAATTTAAAAAGAATTTCAGTAAAACACATTTATGATAAACAAACTTTCAACAAATTCATGGTTATAACATAGTAATTCTCAATCCCTTAGAGACCTCAGTCCTTAGAGACTCGTTTTAACCGTTTTACTGTATGATACAGGTACTTTATAGTGAGAAGGTTCAATAATTTATTGATCAACTTGATTCATGCTTTTCTAAGAGAACTCTTCTCAAAAGACCTTCTATAGCTCATATCAATGGAAGAGCTTCCAGAATCATAGGAGCTATAAAGCAAGTAATTGGAAGTTATATTCTAGGAACAGAAGATTGGCTCTGCATGAGCTCTGAAAGCATAAAGGGCAATAACTCTTGAAAACTACCATACCAGACACAAAGTTCAAAATTTTCATTTATACAATTGTTGTGTTCACAAGATAAGGGGTATGAATGAGGCAACAGGACTGACATTATAAGACAATGACAAAAGAATAGCTAGACAAAAAATTCATTTTTTGGAAACAAAAGTTGTGGGGATTATCGAGTGTACACTATACAACAATTTTTGGTTTGATTAGTTTAACCATCCTTTTAACAGCCAGGGTCATTTAAGGACGTGCCAGGTTTGTTGGTGGAGGAAAGCCGGAGTATAGGGAGAAAAACTACTGACCAGCGGTCAGTACCTGGCAAATGCCCCTCATGGGATGTCGAAGTCACAACCCAGAGGTGGAGGGCATATGGTAATATGTCGGTACCTCTTAACCACTCGGCCACTGCGGCCACTACACTATACAAGAAACAAGTCATGATAATCTTCAAAATCACTCTGACTGTTCACATGCTGACAACAACCTACCTTATGGTAGAATGCTGCCCCAGTCAGTACCATGGACAGTTCACAAGAGTAGTTAGAGTTGTAAAGCCAAGCATTGGAGCGTACATCCCATGCGTGGAACCTTCCGGGGAATCCAACAATCCGGTCTCTCTCCTCTCGCCATACTCTGCAAGTTACAACATATATTTCAGTATTACATATATTTGGTTTTTAAGTATCTTTAAGCATTCAACTATCTTCCTATGGAATCTAGGGTCGGTATAGAAGCCAGTGCTTTGCAGACAATCTTCATAATATGTGCTTACTTGATTTCTTCCTAAGGGAATTCAATGACACCTGTATGTATCTTTTTTAAAATTTGCATATCAATACTGTTTCTTTATTTTCGTATACATGGCTAATTACCTGAATGCAAAAATGATTTCATCGTGCCTAAGGTGAGCATCATCATCTATACTCAAAATGGCCTCCGTTTCTATGGCATCAAATGGCAGGAAACGGTTGTTAAGACTGTTTCTTGAAGTTCTAATTACCTGAGGGTAAATGTAAAATCTGTTGTTAAATGTCACAAAATAATATGCATATACACAAAACCATAATATTAACTTTCATCGACTCATAAATAGAAATCCAAAAACATTTTTTCACAATTACTTTAAGGTTTGGCACAATCCTCATATGCTACAATGGCAGACTATTGAAGTTTTCTTAAATATATAGTTGTTTCGTGCCATATCAGTCAACAACAGTCAACAACAGTCAAACGCTTTCCCCGGGGTGTTCGGACAAACCCAATGAACAATTAAGCGTGTGCAAAAGTCCCTCGCTGGTCAACAGTCAAACTATCGACCGGTCAATAGTTTCTGAGGAATTGTAGATTTGTAATGTTTTTCAAGCAATTTTATGTAAAAACAGTTGAAATTATACTTTTTTTGCATTTATAAAGAGGGTAAGGTAACAATTGGATTGATACCCTAGTGTTGCAGGTAAGTTGCCAGAATACTTACAAGTACAGGGACATTAATTTCTGGCCATCTCAGCTCTGGGGATGGAGGTACTGGGTTATTCCACACGACAAGGACCTTGTTGAGGAATGGTAGTCCCTTCAGTCTTTGTATGGCCCCGATAAGGACAGCCTCACGCTCATAGGTCAACATCACAACTATAGGGGAAAAATTAGTACAAATGTAGGGGAGACAACTCATAGGTCAACATCATTAATGTAGTGAAAAAACAAAATATAAATACAAAATAGGAGAGACAATAAAGGGAAGATAACTTTAAAAATATAATTTTAAATGTAACTGACAGATCAGATAGACTTTGGTAATTAGTAGCAACAATATATACCCCAATAGTGGGAGAGCTTAAATATCAAAATGAAAAACAACTTACTGGTGAATTGTTCCCGAGGAACATTACCCCCAAGGGATTCACTGAATTCCTTTCCAGCCCCTCCTTCCCCTTTGTTGACTGGCCTGAATCCAAAACCCGAGCCTGAAAAAGATACACAAGGAATATTATATAAAATACTCAAATATATTCATTCTTAAATATGAACCTCCTTAAATATCAAATTAACGTATCCTAAACAAAAGTTTTCTTAATTCAATTTCATATTATTTGAGAAATAAATTAAAACTTTATATTCTTACATGCATATACAGCATAAATATATCAATATCAGTAATGAAGTTAGAATACCTTTCTTACATGAAAAAAGCAAGCTAATGACATCTTACTTTAAGCTTGAGCTTAAAACTTACATATTTTGATTACTAAAATGTATCATCAAAGCAGGCCTTTTAAAATGATCTTCATCATTATCTATACTATGTATTACTCATTACAGTAACACATTACCTAGAAACTTTGCCTCTGAAGGAAGGATCTCCTCAAACGGTGTATTAGGGAACATCCGAAGTGGATCCCCTGGATGTTGAAACATCTGGTAGGACTTATATTGAGTGAAATTCTGTTTAAACTTGAGGGAGCCAAAGGGAGCTTCTAATGGTCCTAGAACTTCGTCAGTCTCTGGGTTTGGTTCTGGTCCTTCCAGTTTTAGGGTAAGGAATGTTGTATTAAACACACTGGGAGAGGGCACATCTGACACCGGCACAGCTGGGATGTTAAGTCTAGTCCGTATTATTGCTAAAACAGTATTAAATATGCTATAGGATGTACCAAAGTATGTCTCATAAACAAATCGTCCCTGCCGTCGCATTAATGCGATATCATTATCTGTATAAGTCCTTAAAATGAAATGAACTTCCGTTAAACGTGCCCTTGGAAGCATGATAACTGTCTTTTTCCAATCTAGTATTTCGTCAAATGGTAGTCGCATGTGATCTCCCAGTACTACAGGCACTGCACCTGATTTTAAACTCTCGTAAAGTCGGATTTGAAAGACAGCAGTGGACACAAAGCTCGTGTTCAGTGGAGCGAATATGAGAGAAAAGGTTGACTGTACAAGTAATTCTCGACGTTCATTGGCTGCTCCACATAACGCCCACTCACCAATCAACGAACCAGGAACAGGGTTATCACATGAGAATTGTGTATACTGGCCATGGTCATTGGTTTTCTCCATCTCTTTTAGATATTTTATGATTGTTTGTTCAAAGTCTGACTCGTCATCATCCTGTAGGGAGATCTTATCATCAATTGATTGTAAATTTCTATTCTGATAATTCACATCATCAGATCCGTGAGCATTTTCAAATAAATGGTTCAGTTCATTGGACTCAATATTCACATTAGGATTCTGATATATGATCGGTTTAGTTTGCAAAACACCGTTATTATACTGACCAACAAAGGCGAGGAAATACTTCCGACGTATAGGAGAACAAGACGGAAGTTCTTGCCAAACGTCTCCGGATATTTTACCTAAACTTGGTGGAATCAACACATCGAACCCTGCCCTGTAACTGGACACGGTGAAAGTTGATTGAACGATAATAGCACGGCCAATATTGACACCGGTGAATAAATCGGCGTTCCCCGGCTGACGAAGTATGTTCATTAGTACATGATTCCTCCCATCTCCATGCCAATATGGTAGATTATGAAGAGCATTTTCTATAGATTTAAAATCAATACTTTGGTATTTCACCTGACCTACGACCGCCACGTATATACACGCTGAAGTCGAATCATAAGTTCTATACTGGTTCTTCCCTAGAATTTCACTCACAGAATTTTCTATAAAAGGATCTATGGTGCCAAAATCCTGAAGTTGCTTCTCTGTATAGAAATACACAGGAAATCTTGATAGAACAGAACAACGCGAATAATCAAAACATGAATGCATATGACAATATACAGATGAAGTAGGGGGTGAAATGTGAGTATTAGCATCAGGTCCTATTAGTATTTGTTTAGGAGCTTTTAATATCGGAATGTATCGCTGGTCCAACTCGTCCCTCTCCAGTCGTAACTGATCCAGGCTTAACTGAGTAGTCTTAATATCTTTTTCTAAGTTTTCTTTTTCTACACGTAATTTTTCAATATCCATGTGATATTTTGATATCTGTGATTGCAGTTTTTGTCGTTTACTCTCCAAGTCACGTAATTCATTACTCACAGATGTTTTGATCCGTATGAGTTCGCTCACCTCTGTTTTTAAGTCTGTTGCGTGAAATGGATTCGTCCTATCAAGAGGACTTTTCCGTTTTAATTTCGGGTCTGGTGTTCCGCCATCTACATCACTTGTAATTTTCGAGAGGTAGTAATGGGCTACTAAGGGAGTAGCTATCAAAATGAAAAACAATGTCATGATCAGACGTGAAAGCCTCACATGTGTCAGTTTATGATATAAAGAATTCCTCATGGCACCTGAAACCTCCATTTTGTTTATTTGAGGTTTTGGTCTGCTCTACTGCATTTATTTAAAACTACAGCACTAATTCTTCAGCTAATGCATCATTGGATTTATACCTAGGTTGCTATATGATAATCAACAAGCAGTATATATATCAGAAGTACAAGTCACAGATCTAAAGGATCCTGGCATTCCCTTGATTATTCCATCCCACGGAATGTATCCAATGGGATATTGCTATCATAATACATTTCATCCCATGTCTGGTCACGGTAAATATCAACAGTTTACCTTCTCTGGGAATATGATATATTCCTTTGGCTATTCCCCATTATAACACAACTGAAAAATCAGCTTAGATTTTCTCACATCATGATTGAGAGTGGAGTTGAAATCTTTGTCAGCTGACCAAAAAAGAGAATCCTGTCACTTATCAAACACTGGAGGAGCAGGTCTATTGGAAACAACTTGCAATAGCCAAGGTTTTTATGCTGTCACCAGAACTTCATGGAACCACATTCTGCAAATATACAATAATAACACAATTAACTTTGTTTAGTGATAATATTATTATGACTGTGCTAGTTAGCTTATACATGTTGCCGTAATATTTAAAAAAATATATATATATTTGAAATAAATTGTTAGCAATAAAATGGATACAGGATCTTTATTGATACACAGTATATCATATATAATATATATATATAGTGATAAAAGATCTTAATTAATTTTGCTGTTGCCAATAATTGGTGAACAAGTTTATACATACAAAATTGTATAATGGTACAGTATCGAACTGACTAAACATTTGTTATGATCATCAGGTTCCTGAGTTTGAGTCCAGCTGACTGATTGCTACATTCGTAACAGACGGGTAGAAAAGTAGCAGCCTGACCGGGATTCAAACTCAACACCTCTGAACACTTATAGCTGCATGCTCTATTGACTCAGCAGGCTGGTCACCAATGATCGACCCAGTCCAATACCATAACACTTAAAAATATAAGCTTCTATCTATCCTATTCAAGGATTTAAAAATGAGAAGGATTTGTCACTGTATCTTTACACTAAACACCACGTGAGACATCTATGAACCGGGGATAAAAACCGTTTTTTTTTAACAAATACTTGTCTTATCGAGTCAAACTAAACACCAATGTAAAGTTTATTAAATATCACAAAGTTTATTACCTATTTGCTTTAAGGACGGAAGATTTAGAAGATATGTCTTAATTTAAATTTTCATTAAAAAAATACGACAGCTCATAAATGACGGCCCGCTTCAGAAATTAAGACGGTAATCCTCGCACCCGCCAACTTCATCAAAGGCTGCGCCGGTGGATATCAAAGAAAAATTGGTCGTCGCCCAACGTCACGGTCAGTGCACAAACACAAAAGCTCCTGCCTTGTATTTCCCAAAAACTCAGTGTGACTTATCCTTCTCATATATGTCTTGATCTAATTATATTCATAAAGTCAAATACATTATAATGTATCGGAAGTTTATTGACATGCTCAAATGCTAACATTTCTGGAGTAACAGAATACATGACATATAGTAACGTTATAGATTTTGTTATACATGTGTAGGTCACATTTATACGATTATTAATGTAATTATAGTGACAGTACACCGGACACAGCTTCGCAATCACCTCATGTACATTTCTAAATTTAATGGTGTTTCAACAGCATGCAACAAATCATGTGTATGTATGCTATCCTATACTATACATTAAACATTATCAATTATTTATTAAAAATATTTTGACTTGTAATATAAAGTTAATGTAAATAGCATACCTACCTGTGTAAATGACTACCTGCTAGTACTATAGCCAGTTTTTTCAACTACAATGACAGCTGTTTGACACGTAAACCCGTATGTCGGTCTATAAGCTGCTTGTAAAAATTTAAATAAATCTCACCAGCTTATTGCATTGATAACCAGGTTCAGCAGATGTGAAATAACAAGAAAACACAAGACGTGTTATTTATCTAAATAATAACTTATGGATGTCTACCTGTTGATCAGAAATATAAAAACTTTGTCTTGAATTTAGCATCTTCTATAATTAGTTTTACTTGATGTACTTACAGTGCAGCGTTGCTAATAAAAAAAAGTTTCCAAAAATATCTTTCTGGATCTGTATTTTTACCGGAAGTGAAAATTATCTTTCGAGGTTCTCTAGACTTTTCCTTCTGTGATAAATCTATAGAAAAAACCAAAGAGACACAGAATGTATTAAGATTACAATATTTACAACAATTACATTACCAAAATACATTATTTATCGTTTTGAAATAATGATTTGCATATTATAATATTTTATGCGGTTAATGTTCCATTGAATTATTTGCGAAGATAATCCGTCGCAAATTCTGACCGCATTATTTTTTCCGTGACAGGAGGGGTCACATGATTTTTCCCGGAAGTGACTTGAACGTGATACCAAAACAAGTCTGAAATCTGAAAGCAAGAATTTTTACGAAGTAATCGACGCACATGGTAAGTATTGAATGATGCTATTTACATAAACGGTATGGTTGTTCACATTGCAGGTACTTAATGCTTTTTATTTTGCGTGGCCAATGCTTATATTCAGCAACCTTGGACTGGTTCCTTGGACTCGCCATCTACAGTCACATGCCAGACATCAACCTGTCAAATGGTCAACTGGACTTGACCCTCTCTACAGTTTATCAAGATTATTCGTAATCACATCAAACTGTAAATTGTCCTTTTCTCTTCTTGGTCTTATTGGTCGATATTTACCTTATTCAAAATAAAATTTCCCCATGCCCATCAGACAATGATCATGAATGTACAGTTGAAACAGAAACTCACTGGACCAGTACTCAGTGTTTCAGCTGTTTTTGTTTTATTTAATTAAATTTACACTTTCTTGTAGACATTTTACATTGCTTATTAAGTTCATTTGAATGACAATTTATTTAATTTGAACCACATTTAATTCAACATATTCGCAGTCTGACAAAATAAAATGGTCTAAATTTAATTAATACATTTTAAAAATAGATTAGATAAATTCCGGGAAAACCAAGACATACTAATATAATTACATGGCTGTAGTACTTTCCCTCTGATCTGCCTTCTGATTATATTAATATAAAGCAGAATATGTAGTTGAATACACACTGAATCTTAAGTTTTAATGTACAATTATTTTAAATGTTAAAGTTCAACATATGATGAAAAATGCAACAATATAGTGGCTAAATGACCTCCTTCATTGTATTTGTACATGTAAAACAGAAATTTTTCCTTATACTATTATATATACAGTATATTGATGCATAATATGATTCTTTTGAGTGCATTGACCAGGAGTTATAGATCCTGTACTAGAAATAAACTTATAAAAACTTTATTAACTTCAACTAACTTGAAATAAGAGCCCTCAGGCCACATGACTTTGTGCAGGTACATCTTGTTGTATATGTATGCCTATACTTAATTCTTAGATCCAAATTAACCAGCTACATAAGGTATTTAGATGTCTTAATTTGTATTGTATCCATCTGTTACTATTAATATTGATGCTAATTGAAACAAGATTTGTATATCAATACTATACTGTTAAAACTAAATACTGTATATTGTAATTAATGGTGAATGTGCAGTGTACCGTACATGTACAATTATACTAATTTTAAATAAAAGATCTGGCTATATATGATACTGCAGAATAACCTGCATGTTACTGAAATCAAACCTGCTATAAAAAGTATAAATTTTGAGAATTAATTTTTTTTTGATCCTTTTACAGTCTTCGTACTCTGAGGATAAGGTAGCGAGCTCCTTTGGCTCGTTCCCTAAAGGCTTTGGGTATGGCCCAGACGAGAATGACTCGGAGACTCCAGCAGGCTCATCAGAATATAAACCTAGAATTCTACTCATGGGGTTAAGAAGGTAAAAAAAAAAAGTTGATTTGTTTATATTTTAGATGTTTATTGTCCCTTTTAAAAATGAAGATTTTCAATACTGCATTTATATGATTACATGATCATTTTGTTTGATGCACAAAAAGTTATTGTGTTTTTGTATTGATTAGTGCTACTATATACAAACATTTTGCTTTAACTTTGATAATGAGCTGAACTTTTGATGACTGTATATTTCATTTTAAATGTTAAATTATATGATATACCAAGGACTAAAAGAATTTGCGTATTAAGTTAATTTTGAATTGATTTAATCCTTCTTTACTGTTGGGTGTATATTCAGAAAGTATGACACACATTTTAAAATAGGTAGATTTCAAATTACAATAATGAAAATGTTGATATTTTTAGATACAGTAGCTTTATTGTAAATTTGAATATGTTTATAAGTCTATTAAATACTTACTGTACATATATGGGACAAAGAAGTAATTCTAACCATGTGGACAAAAACAATTGTCAAATTTTCAAGGCGATCTGCCCCTTTTATCAGACACACAAAACGAACACGATTACATAATATTACACAGTAAAACAGAACAATGAAAGAAGACAAATATTTAACAGCGCAATTAACCCTTCAGCATGTGGCAGCCGAAAGGCCGGCTTTACCAAAAACTAAAAGTAGTCATGCTGTTCATATATATATGTACATATACCATTAAATAGAAAGTTCCATTGTGCTTCTGTTTTTATAGGAGCGGTAAATCGTCCATACAAAAAGTTGTGTTCCATAAGGTTTCACCAAATGAGACCCTCTTCTTGGAAAGCACTAACAAGATTGTCAAAGAAGGTGAGTACTTCAGGGAAAAAGAAGGTGAGTACTTCAGGGAAAAAGAAGGTGAGTACTTCAGGGAAACAAAGAAGGTGAGTACTTCAGGGAAACAAAGAAGGTGAGTACTTCAGGGAAAAAGCATAATACATATTATAGTGTTGCACCCTCGATATTCCAAATGCATCACTGTCATTATATTCAACCCTGAACTGGATGCATTTCAGTACAAACAATTACCAATCACATGCCTACAGAGACTTAATTCCTTTGAAGAATGGATGATTTTT
>SAYR01053478.1:67598-143508 GCA_004382745.1 Argopecten irradians irradians | reverse complement strand
ATGGTGGTGACATATGTGTGAAATTTTCAAACTCGCTCGCTGTCCGCCATTACACATTGAGGTCGAACTTCTTGTATGCCGAACCCTGTCCCTTGCTCGTAGAGTAATGCAACTTTTGTCTATAACTGCTCAAATCGCTCTGAAAATAGTTTGTTTACCTTATTAGGTGAATTATCTTGCCTCAAAATCATTTTATCACCTTCGCAGTGGTTATGTAGTTCATTTGTTTAATGTGCGTGACTTTGGCTCGGGTATAGGTACAGCGCCCATATTCTACCTGCTATTTCAACGATATTAATTAAAATACTTAACAATGACGTGGAATTTGTCAATGTTTAACGTTATTTGTTTCATAAGAAATATAGAACAATACATTTATGCCATATTTCACTTCTTGGTTATGTAAAAGAATTAGCCTGAGTGAATTGTCTCTTTAATTATGTCCCCAAACGATGTGATACATCGCTACATCCATTAATTATGTCCCCAAACGATGTGAAAAATCGCTACATCCATTAATTAGGTCCCCCAAACGATGTGAAAAATCGCTACATCCATTGATTATGTCCCCCAAATGATCTGAAACATCGCTACATCCATTAATTATGTCCACCAAACGATGTGAAAAATCGCTACATCCATTAATTATGTCCCCCAAATGATGTGAAACATCGCTACATCCATTAATTATGTCCCCCGAACGATCTGAAACACGGCTTCATATCATCCATTAATGATGTCCCCCAAATGATGTGATACATCGCTACATCCATTAATGATGTCCCCCAAACGATGTGAAACATCGCTACATCCATTAATGATGTCCCCCAAATGATGTGAAACATCGCTACATACATTAATGATGTCCCCCAAACGATGTGATACATCGCTACATCCATTAATTATGTCCCCCAACGATGTGAAAAATCGCTACATCCATTAATTATGTCCCCTAAACGATGTGAAAAATCGCTACATCCATTAATTATGTCCCCCAAATGATGTGAAACATCCCTACATCCATTAATGATGTCCCCCAAATGATGTGAAACATCGCTAAATCCATTAATTATGTCCCCCGAACGATCTGAAACACGGCTTCATATCATCCATTAATGATGTCCCCCAAATGATGTGATACATCGCTACATCCATTAATGATGTCCCCCAAATGATGTGAAACATCGCTACATCCATTAATTATGTCCCCCAAACGATGTGAAAAATCGCTACATCCATTAATTATGTCCCCCAAATGATGTGAAACATTGCTACATCCATTAATGATGTCCCCCAAACGATGTGATACATCGCTACATCCATTAATTATGTCCCCCAACGATGTGAAAAATCGCTACATCCATTAATTATGTCCCCCAAAAGATGTGATACATCGCTACATACATTAATTATGTCCACCAAACGATGTGAAACATCCCTACATCCATTAATTATGTCCCCAAACGATGTGAAAAATCGCTACATCCATTAATTATGTCCCCAAACGATGTGAAACATCGCTACATCAATTAATCATGTCCCCCAAAAGATGTGATACATCGCTACATCCATTAATTATGTCCCCAAACGATGGGAAAAATCGCTACATCCATTAATTATGTCCACCAAACGATGTGAAACATCGCTACATCCATTAATTATGTCCCCCGATTGATCTGAAACATGGCTTCGTATCATCCATTAATGATGTCCCCCAAATGATGTGAAAAATCGCTACATCCATTAATTATGTCCCCCAAATGATGTGAAAAATCGCTACATCCATTAATTATGTCCCCAAACGATGTGAAAAATCGCTACATCCATTAATTATGTCCCCAAACGATGGGAAACATCGCTACATCCATTAATGATGTCCCCCAAACGATGTGAAACATCGCTACATACATTAATTATGTCCCCCAAAAGATGTGATACATCGCTACATCCATTAATTATGTCCCCCAAATGATGTGAAAAATCGCTACATCCATTAATTATGTCCCCCAAACGAAGTGAAACATCGCTACATCCATTAATTATGTCCCCCAAACGATTTGAAAAATCGCTACATCCATTAATTATGTCCACCAAACGAAGTGAAACATCGCTACATCCATTAATTATGTCCACCAAACGAAGTGAAACATCGCTACATCCATTAATTATGTCCCCCAAACGATGTGAAACATCGCTACATCCATTAATGATGTCCCCCAAACGATGTGAAACATCGCTACATACATTAATTATGTCCACCAAACGAAGTGAAACATCGCTACATCCATTAATTATGTCCCCCGATTGATCTGAAACATGGCTTCATATCATCCATTAATTATGTCCCCCAAATGATGTGAAACATCGCTACATACATTAATTATGTCTCCCAAATGATGTGAAACATCGCTACATCCATTAATTATGTCCCCCAAACGATGTGAAACATCGCTACATACATTAATTATGTCTCCCAAACGATGTGAAAAATCGCTACATCCATTAATTATGTCCCCCAAACGATGTGAAACATCGCTACATCCATTAATTATGTCCCCCAAATGATGTGAAACATCGCTACATCCATTAAATATGTCCCCCGATTGATCTGAAACATGGCTTCGTATCATCCATTAATTATGTCCCCCAAATGATGTGAAACATCGCTACATAAATTAATTATGTCTCCCAAACGAAGTGAAACATCGCTACATACATTAATTATGTCTCCCAAACGATGTGAAACATCGCTACATCCATTAATTATGTCCCCCAAATGATGTGAAACATCGCTACATCCATTAATTATGTCCCCCGAACGATCTGAAACATGGCTTCATATCATCCATTAATTATGTCCCCCAAATGATGTGAAACATCGCTACATACATTAATTATGTCTCCCAAACGATGTGAAACATCGCTACATACATTAATTCTGTCTCCCAAACGATGTGAAACATCGCTACATACATTAATTCTGTTTCTGTTTTAGGTGTGATAGACTACAACTTCCTGTGTTTCCGACAAGCAATTCAGGATGTGTTTGAGGTCAAACCAAGTACAGGCCACGCTTCAATGGGTTTGACGTCTTCGAGTGACTTTCCACAAGCAAACGGTGCCATCAAGTGATGAGAGGAACCTTACTATGAAAATTACATGTAATACATCGATGTGTACAGTTTCCAGTGAAGTGGGCATGGCCAAACCAGAGTGCATCTTCAGGGTCAAAGTTGAAGTCATGAGGTGTTAAATATAAAGTGCTTTATATCATGTGATTTTATTTCTGATCATAATTTTGTTAGTTATGATCTTGATGATATTTATAAATGATAATTATGAATTATTAACTCAGAGAGTGAATTTGATAATGAAGGATGAAATGCTCCTACATAAACAAGCAATATTTACCTTACCCATGCCAGATAATTAATTATGGGTTTCCATGCACTCAATTATCGTTCTCTGCAAACATTTTTTTGTGTTTTTTTTTTAGTTTAAGTTGTGAATGTTGTGCTGATACCAATTATGTAATGAAACTTGCAAGTATTAGTAATTACATCTAACGAAGATTTTTTTTTAATTTTCATTTATTTTGACTTGAAATAATTCTGAAAAAGATATAAATCATTAAAGAAATATTTACGTCAAGTTACATGAAAGATTTGATATAAACACAAAATGAATAACCAGTACAACTCTGGTTATACACAGTAAATAAAGACATGTTTCCAGAGAATGGAAATTGAGTGAAAATATATAGAACGCCATCTTTAAATATTCATTTTATTTATAATCACACAACAGGAATGAACGAGTATGATGTTTAGCCTTCTGTACAGAGAGTATTTGTATGGAGATATGTGTGGCCCTTTCTTGGGTCATAAATTACTCTTTTTCTTGCTTAAAAAGGCATTTAATCATTACAAAAAACTGTATGGCTATTATTTTTGTAATAATATGCGAGACTCATATTGCTTCTGGACACCTGAACGTTAAATTTGAACAAATCAGGTGACATGTATTTATCATATCAATTACCTGTTCCTTATTATTTCACAGATCAATTCTTATTGTAGATTGGAATCATGAAAATATCATCCTTCCTCCCTGAAGGGTGTCAGAGATCTAAATAGTATAAGTCCCTAATGGTTTGGCTGTAACAAAGTGTGAATTTCATGTTAGATTTATATAACATGTACATGTGTGACGACTGGCATGACTGACTTTCATAAGAGATTTATAGAGGTCATACGACGGCTCGCATGGATGACTTTCATGAGAGTTTTGTAAAGGTCTTGTGACAGTTTGCATGTGCGACATTCATGAGAGATTTGTAGATGACATGTGACAGTATGCTTGAGTGATTTCTGTGAAAGGTTTACAGAGGTCAAGTGAGTATTTGCATTGAGTGATTTTTGTGAGTTTTTCACAATCATTATTGTAAGTTGAATTTTTTCATGGCATTTGTTCATTCTATTTGCAAATCTATTGGTGCAAGATAGCCATCATTGTTATTTCTTTGTGTTGATGCTTTTGGTGCAACAATATATTCAATACTTTATATATTTTGTATTATAGATATTGCAGCCCTGTAATTTGAGGGATATGAATTTCTTCAAAGAAAGTTATACAAAATATGATTATTAACTTAATACATACATTTTCTTTTTAAACTCTAATATGCAGTTATCAAATTTATAGTCAAAATTATGGTACATGTATGTAGCTATTAGTTTAAAAATATTCTTACATTAGCAGTAATATATTGCACAAGTCAACAGAATGAAATGTACATGTAGACATAGAGTTTGCTTACTTTGACATACTTTCTATTTAAAAAAAAAATATATACATAATTCTTTGATGTTTTCAATGTTTTATGTGTTAGATATATGGAAATAAATGATTAAAGTCTTTTAAATAAAGATATAATTCTTGATTTCACAGTACTCTTCCTTCAAAAATAAAAAAAAGTATTGTTTTCACTAGGTACTGGGTTTTCCTCTTCTGCTTCGAAGATGAATAATAGAATGTAAAACAAAAAACAAATAACTTGTTTATGATGTATTGTAAAGAGTTTTAAAAAATATCCCTCATGGTAAAGTGTGATTGATATGAGATAACGTTTTATCCATTTTCATTTCCTGTGTGTTTAATAATGTATGAATGATAAAAGAAGGTGTAAATGTTTCCACGTTGGTTGTGTGGAGATGATCATCAGCCTCTACCGGAGATATGTGATATCTTGTTGAACTATATAATAACGCTACATTAAGTTTGAAATATACATTGTATTATGTTGCACTAGTTTGATATGCGAACAATAGCTGAGGCTTAAATTTGTTGATATACATAAATTGTATGTATATCAAATTATGTTTCATTAGAAAGAAGCTAAATATCTTTTTTTTCACAGATATGAATAAAATACAAATGAACTTTTCATCAATGTCCATTTTCATTATTAATTACCAGTAAGCTGAAGTAGCTAGTAATATACAGAAGTTACCTTACTATTCACATCACATTTAGATATTGCATTTTGGGACCGATCGGTCAACAAGATGGCCGACATGCCACCATCTTGGATTTTGAAAAACGAAGGTTGTTACCGCTAAATATTTCAGAAAGTACTAAAAGGATCTTTCTCAATTTTCATATATAGTATGTAGCAAAAGTTTGAAAATTAAAGAAAAGATACCCTTTTCTGTTCTCAGATATATAGATCATTCTTTGGTTGGCGTGATCTCTTGTTATTGTCTCCCTTTTCACTGTATTTGGCCCTGAGAAGGCGCTGGGTTCTGTCCCCAGACCGAGACACACCAAAGTACAGTGGTAGTTTCTGCTAGGCTCTCAGCTTATAGAGAATGGAACGACTGGTTCGCCTGATGTCTGTATAACATGTCCGATCAGGGTGTACTAGTAGAATCTCTTGTGATCAAGGAAACTATTTCATTAAACGCATAGTTCATTTGTAACCTTTATTGGGAATGCTGCATTGTAACAAAGATTTCATTGTAAACGTGTTTATTATAACAGCGTTTTACTGTAAAATTATTAAATGGGTATAATTACTGTTGTTTTAAAATACATACGTCAAACATGATACAGTCAATCCTGTCTATAAAGACCAATCAAGGAGCCATGAAGCTGTCTTTAAACACAAGATCATTTGTCATTTAATACAAGGTCAATTGATCATTTTGGGACCCCGATAAAATAGTCTTATTAATCAGGTATTTTTTGTACAGAGGTGATTACTAAGACAGGTGGTTGGCTGTTACTTCAATACATGTATACCATGCACAAGTTCCAGGTTTGACTGTATCATATTTAACGTATGCATTTTTTGTTTCGCCTGCAACGCAACGGCGACACTTAGGTATCACTATGTCGGCGTCCGGGAAACGGTTTCCGTGCGAAAACTGAAGTATTTATCGTCTGATTTCAACCAAATTTGGTATATAGCTTTATATTAATGAGATCTCAGATGAGTTCGATAATGGTCAAAATCCGTCAATATATTTGCAAGAGTTACGGGACTTTAAAATCGTCAAAACAGAAAAATCCATGGTTTCCGCTTGATAACTTAAATATTTATCGTCCAATTTCAACCAAATTTCATAAATTGTTTTATATCAATGAGTTCTCAGATGAGTTCGATAATGGTCGAAATTCGTCAATATTTCCAAGAGTTACAGAACTTTAAAATCGTCAAAACAGAAAAATCCATGGTTTCCGCTCGATAACTTAAATATTTATCGTTCAATTTCAACCAAATTTCATAAATTGTTTATATCAATGAGTTCTCAGATGAGTTCGGTAATGGTCAAAATTTGCAAGAGTTACGGAACTTTAAAATCGTCAAAACAGAAAAATCCATGGTTTCCGCTCGATTACTTAAATATTTATTGTCCAATTTCAACCAAATTTGGTATGTTGCTTTATATTAATGATATCTTAGATGGGTTCGATACTGGTCAAAATCCGTCAATATTTGCAAGAGTTACGGGACTTTAAAATCGTCAAAACAGAATAATCCATGGTTTCAGCTCGATAACTTAAATATTTACCGTCCAATTTCAACCAAATTTCATAAATTGTTTTATATCAATGAGTGTTCAGATGAGTTCGATACTGGTCAAAATCCGTTCAATATTTGCAAGAGTTACGGACCTTAAAAAATAGTCGAAACATGGCTTCCCGCTTGAAAACATTAGTATTTATTGTCCGAATTCCAACCAAATTTGGTATACAATGTATTGCTTTATATCAATAAGATCTTAGATGGGTTCGATATTTTTTCAAAATCCATCATTATTTGCAGAGAGTTATGGAACTTGATTTCTTCACCCTAAATTATTAACAATATTTTCAACTGTAAAATAACTATTTTTTGTGATGCTTGTGCAGGCGCGACACATCACTTCCGTGGAATTCTTGTTTTGAAATAGAAGTAATTATGCACACGTAATTTTCTTATGCAGTTTTTTAGGCGGATACGTGATCTCAAGGTCTTTGTATTGCATCTGCCGAAAGTATCCTGAAATTCCTAAGCGCTCATGTCTACATGCTCGAAAAAATATAGTACTGTGGTTTTCTAAGTTAAAAATAACTGGGCATGATATTTCAACATACCAACCAGATATAATTAAATGGTTTATGATATGCCTTTGTATATATATTTCGGATTTGCATATTACAGAGTTATCTGCACTTGCGGGTAGGTATTGATTTGTGACGTCATGTTTTTGCGAGCGTCACGTCATACTTTTCGGAGAAAATGACGTGAATTGAGCTCACAAAATAATGACGTAACAATCGATACCTTCCCGCAAGGGAGCTAACTCTGTATATGCAAAGACGGAATATCAAATGTGTGGCGAGTATGAATATACATTCTGTTACTATAGTAGTTATTATATACTATTTACACTTGCTAGGCTTGGTCACTATACTCTAATACTAGCGAATTTTGTTTACCATAACTGCATGGTAACATTGAACTTTGAACTTGCGTATGAAAATGTTCTGTGAAACGTAAAAGTACTACTTTAAAAAAAGAAACACATGGCTTTGTTTACATTTTGACGCAACATTACGTGTATATTGTTGTTTCTTCATAGAATTTTGGAAAAATCTAAACAATATATCATGTTTTATATTTATATATGATTCTCAAACAATTAACAATTGTATAAAGAAATGGAAAAAATATCCCGACCGGGCCGCCGTGCTTTCATTTTTGTTAAAAATGATGGGTGTCAAATGTTAAACATTACCTCTGTGTCTATGTTCGTCCTACGATCAAGTCTTTGGGGTGGACGGGCGTGAGACCCTCTGATAGAGGTCAGTTATAAACACTACCCTCTTGTCTTTGTTCTTTGAGAATTTAATCATGTGTATTATAAAACATGCACCGCTAGTAATCCACGTGTTGACAGTTACGCGTCACCACAAATGTACATACAAGTGAAGTTGTTCCATAGATGGCGATGGATCTAAGCGTATATTATATAATCACATGGCTCCGAAGGATGTAATATCGTCAAGTCAGACGATAATCTCAAACAAATTTAGCTACTTGAACACTGGTGTTTTGACAACTTCGGAAAACTCCAGTGTGTAATCGTGCGTCAGCCTCGCCTCGCTGCACACTAACGGTCACCGAGTTCACACATGTGGCCGTGAACAAATACTTTATGTTATTACGCTATATATGAAAAAAAATTGAATACCTATTTAAAGTTCTGATCTGATTAAATAAAATTATCTCTGAAATTTACTTTGTTTGTCATGTTTATTTTACACTAAAATATTGCACTTTTTTGTCGTCGCGGATGAATAATTCTACCTTACGTGAAGCGTCATCATTCGCTGTTCAATTGAGTAAGCTCCTCCCACTTTTGACCGACTTTTATCGAATAATTACGTCACTTTCAAATGACAATTCTATTGCATGAAATATTAATAAAAAGTCGTGTGAGTGTAAATATAGGGATTGGATTTCGTTTTTATGTTAACCATGCTTGTATGGAGCAATTCCTCTAAGAATATATTCAATATGGGGCGCGTTATATGTCAGCTTTACACAGAAAGTAAGTGTAAAGTCAAAATAACTTCAGGTAAATTGAATATAAACATACATTTCGAAGCTGGCCCCTACACGCACTACACATACCTAACACTGTGATGTGTACCTGACACTATCAGGGATGGAAAGGGGCTACAGCTCTAATGAGGGGACCTAGGATGGGGACAACCAATCGATACCGTGAAGGGAGGGAAGTAAAGTCGCAAGTCACAGCTAAATTTAATGCAGGCATTCAGCTCACCTAAAGCTCCTGGAACATATTCTTATATATATATTTACCTAGAAAAACACAAATTTACACATAATACTTATTATTATTAAAGATGAATAGAAATAGGTATTAAATCCCTAATTTTTACCCTATATTGAGGTATTTCAATCAAATGAGTTTTTACACTTTGAGTGCAAAGTTTAAATAACTGACATTGATAGTTTCAATTCAGAAAAGTTTGGATGGACATCGAATTATATGTAGTGCTACCAGTCAAGAGAAATAGGTAGTTTGGTAACGGGATACGTGTACTTTATCTCCTAATATGATACTGACCATGCAAATATCCAACTCAGCAAAATAATTATGGTGTGTATACGCTTGACAAATAGGGATTTTTGCTTATGTTCATGATATATTGTTTGTTAGTTAGATTATTTTAACGTCCTATTAACAGCCAGGGTCAGGTATGGACGGCCTTCCATGTATGCAGTGTGAAGCGTGTGTGAAGTGTGAGGTGTGTGTTTTGGGAGACTGCGGTATGTTCGTGTTGTGTCTGCTTGTATAGTGGAACTGTTGCCCTCTTTATAGTGCTATATCACTGAAGCATGCCGCCGAAGACACCAAGCAACACACCCCACCCGGTCATATTATACTGACAACGGGCGAACCAGTCGTCCCACTCCCTGTTTGCTGAGCGATAAGCAGGAGCAGAAACTACCACTTTCATAGACTTTGGTGTGTCTCGGCCAGGGAATACTCCAACAATGTAAGAGGCCAGGGAACAGAACCCCAGATCCTTCCTCACAGGGGCGAACGCTCAACTCAAGGCCAAAAGTTAGGTTGTGCTAAGGAAGGCATTAGGAAAGATAAAAGCCAGTTAGGAAAAAGAGAAAAGATAAGATCCTATATTTAGTCGCCTTTTACGATTATGCAATAGGGGCAGTAGGTACAATTCTAACGCCCTCAGTGACCTGCAGGGCTGGTTCATGATATATACAATACCATACATAAGATTTGCTGCTGATAACAATGTTTCAATTTATTCATTGTATTTCAAATGATGTCTAAATCTCCTTCGCTTTAAATAGTTTTGCTCCACACCTCTTTAATTTCACCTGAAACGTTTTATGAAATCTCCGCCTTACAGGACCATCAGTACTTTGATTTGTTGTACTTCTTGTCTTCGATGGTTCAAAGACATCGATAAAAACTATTCTTAATCTTACATGTTAAAATAGCATATACGTATTATCATGGTTTGTCATGTAGAAAGGGGTTTCAAAAATTATGCACATTATGACGTTATATAGGTTAGATAGGTTAACGATATTTCTTACTTATGTCGTAATCTATGGCATGAAAATTAGAACACAAAAAAATCACCCATTCATATACGTACGTACCAGGTGATCAAGGAATTACATAAAAGTACAATTATATACCTCGATCCCTCCCCAGCAATAAATAGATAAATGAATAAAAAAATAAATTAGAGAAAAAAAAATAAAACAAATATCAAAACCCAAAATAATTTACAAAAAGAAAAAAAGCAATTTATTTCAAATGTATCAAATAAATATATATAAATATATGTGATTGTATGGGTATACATTTGTACATGTACGTGAACAAATTCTTGATCACATGATCACTGATTCGTAATGCGAAACCTCAACGTCAGGAAAGTCTCAATGTCACGAATACAGTGATAAGGGACGGGGGAGGTCACATAGTTTCACATGCAATCTCACCCATGTTGAGTAACCTTTAATACGAAAGATATGGTAATTAACGTGCTATTACGTTTCCAGGTTTTCATATTCTTAAAATATGAAGTTATAAATTCAAAAGAAGTGTGATTTTTATTCAGCAACGTTTTAAACACGCAAGTTAGAGAGTTTTGATGGACCATCGGTCAGTGCATATCGCCTGTCCCAAAAATTATGACACATGTCAACAAAAGACAGCGGGGAAGTAATCGGCTCTTACTCCACTTTATTGGTACCATCGTCCTATTCCAGGGGCGGATTCAGGTTTTGAGGTTAGAGGGGGCGTGAGACAAAGCAAATCAGGCGAGGGGCTGGGGGCCGCCAGAAAATAATTGAAGCCATTTAATGATGTTTATTTATGGTTTTCGTGTCAAGTGACATATTTTTTATTTGAAGTTTTGATTTAATTTGTTTTACTTACAGAATTGCAATATCAAAATCTTAATATTTATATGGACATAAAGCGAAGAAGGGCGGGGGTCTGGTGGCCGCCTAGGCCCCCTTGAAGCCCTCGAATAAATATACACTTTTTCCAAAAAATAATTGAAGCCATGTAAAAATGTTCGTTTATTATTTTTGACGTCTAATGTCATATTTTGAATATAAAGTTACAGAATTGCACTGCCTAAAATCTGAATATCTATTCATAAAGGCACGAAGCAAGAAAAGGATGGGAGTCTGGGCGCCGCCTAGAACGAATATACGTACCCGGCCTACTATGCCTTTAGGTCGGGTACGAATTGGTCCCTAGGTATCGTAGTGGAGCACTGCCTCCGAAAATCACTCGGGCACAGTTTTTCATACTTTTTTGAAGGTTTCCGATTATTTTATGCATATAAATGCATTTACATATTATTTTTGTCCAAAACAAACATAAATACCATGCTTACTATCTACCGTACCGCTCACAAGACGTCAAAATCACATTTTGTGAACTTGCCGTATAAATTCCCTTCTGAAAGACCTTCATATGTATAACTTTAAAAAAAAATGCCCCGATGGAAATTTGATATTTTATGTGGTTCGGTTTTATTGCCTAGTCGGTAAGCTATATCAAACAAGTACGATAAAATGTAAAACAAACGTTTTATAAGGGTTTGCATCATCACTTTGCTCCATTAGCAGTAATAGGGAACAATTGTAGCTCTAAAGAAGACACCATTTTCAGTCTAAAAGTCTTTTGAGCTACAATATTGCAGCTAGGGGTCGCCTATTGAAGGCTTTTATAGGACTAATGAAAGTGTATGTGAACTTTTTTAACGATATAAGCTTTTACTTTTATACATTATCTGTCAGATTAGATCATTCATCTTCCCTAACTTACACAATCTCCATAATTCGTGTGTTGGACAATGAAAGAAAATAAGGCTAGTGGTCTTGTCTATGGCCATACGGTGCCAGGAATCATTGCTATCATCCTGTTTTCTAATAGGGAGCCTTTTGCCATTTGCATTGATTTTTTAACATCGTTTGTCCTATCTTATAACATTATCGTTAAGATATGTTTTTGTTGAAACAAAAGGTTACTATGGTGCCGCGGTGGCCGAGTGGTTAAGATGTCCCGACATATTACCACAAGCCCTCTGGGATGCGGGTTCGAATCCCATGTGGGGCAGTTGCCAGGTACTGACCGCTGGCCGGTGGTTTTTCTCCGGGTACTCCGGCTTTCCTCCACCAACAAACCTGGCACGTCCTTACATGACCCTGGCTGTTAATAGGACGTAAAACTAAACAAACCAAACCTTTGTTGAAACAAAAAAGGAAGGCATCTGACCGTGGGGTGCACCCAAACCCTAGAAGCTCTCATTTTCTGTCGCATTTGGTTCTCCTTTTGGTTTGATTTTCCACTTTTTTCTTTACACACATTTTCTTAGGACAAAAAGGCTTCTAGAAGCATTCGACGTCAGTAGTTATCTTGTAACTGGCGTTTTGAAAGTACGCACAGATTTGTGAATTGATAGTCGGATTTAATACAGGACTTTAATGCTGATTCAAAAATGTGTATTATATCATTTACAAGCTGGAAAACGAAGGGCATGACATATAGTCAACCAGCGAAGACTCATGGCCAGCTACAATTCCTTCCACCCATCCCCTCCCCCTTTTCTTTTATTGCTAATGATATTGAGATATAACCTGTCAATATTGAATATTAATGACAATGAATTATCTAATATATTGGGATTTTATCAGGTTTTTTTTGAAAAAGTAAATACTTGAAGGGACATTGTACCTTTTTAAGCGATGGAGATAAAACCTTTAAACTTACACGGAAAAAATATATAATTATTCCATTGCGCCTGGATACAAGTATGCTCATGCATGTATGTACCACAAAGATAAATGGAATGGCAAAATTATTTATTCTAATAGTGATACATGCAATCAAGGAGTGGCTATATTGATTAAGAATGAAATTAAAGATGTTGTAGTAAGTAGTGATTCAATTATAGATGGTAGGTTACTAAGAGTAACGGTGAAAACTAGATGAGCGTGTTTTTAATTTATTTTTTAGTGTGTATGCTCCAAAATAAAAACAGCGATAATTAATATTTTTGATGCGGTTTTAAATGAGTTACAGAAATGTTATTGAAAACATTATTGTGGCTGGTGATTTAAAACAAACATTAAATCGATTAGACAGATCTGGTTTAACCAAACAACTGTGATGATTTGCCGTTTTTAAAACTTAAGAGTGTATGAATGATTTTAACTCTTATGTGATATATGGAGAAATAGAAATCGTGATAGTTCTGTTTTTTCTCGTAAGCAAATGAGGAATAAGAGTTTCTCTCAAAGTCGAATTGATTATTTTCTTATTGATAAACAATTATCGGAAAATGTACGTAATGTTTATTATAATGATACCTCTTTTAGTGATCACGGTATTGTGAATATGCAATTAGATTTAAGTTGTGTGGAGCGAGGCCCGGGTGTCTGGTTTTGAACAATCAACTTCTATTTGAAAATGACTATGTTGTTAAAATACAAGATATCATTTAAAAGCAAAAAGTGATGATTTATACACGACAGAAACACTTGTCTGGTGGGATAACCTTAAATATAAAATAAAGAAAACATCTCAGTTATTTTGGAAAGGAGAGACAAAAAATTAAAGGTGCTGAATTTTTTCGACTTCAGAAACGTTTGGCAGATATTTCAAGTAAAAAAAATGTTGGTTCTAATGATAAGTGCCTTATGAGGAAATATCAAGAATTGAAAATGGAATTGGAGCGCCTAGAGGAGGAAAAATGTAAAGGCGCGGTGTTACGTTCTAAGGCTCAATGGGCGATTGAGAGTGACCGTAATACTGCACATTTTTTTGAGACGAGAAAACACAGACAAAGTTTAAAATTAATTAAAGAGCTTGAAAAAGATAACGGACAGATCATATCTGACACAGTTTAATTATGGATGAAGTTTACAATTTTTATAAAATCTCTATTCATGTGTTAATATTGATGATAGCGGTATTAGATGATTTTTTACAATGTTAGATAAGAAACTATCTGGTTTTGATAAAAATGTTTGGATCTCTTGATAACCGATGAGGAAGTTCAAGCTGCTTTGAAAGGAAATGTCTAGCAATAAAAGTCCGGGACAAGATGGTTTGACGGTGGAATTTTATTGTAAATTTTTATGATATTTTAGGTGAGTTTTTCTTTCGTATTTTTCTGAAATTGAACGTTAGCGGGGAACTTTCGAAGACTATGAAACTTGGTGTCATTAGTCTAGTTTTTAAAATAAAGGGAATCGAAATAAGCTTAAAAAATTGGACCTATAAGTCTTCTCAATGTTGACTACAAAATTTTAGCACGAATTATGTCGAATAGGTTGAAAAGTGTTTTACCAAGGCATTATCTCCCCTTACCAAAGCTGTTGTATTGTTGGGCGTGATATAAGCCGATAACATTTCATGTATACGTGATGTGATCGATCTTGCTGAATGTGATAAATTGGAGGGGTTATATACTAAAAATTGATCAGGAAAAAGCTTTTGATAGGGTAAAGCCATTACTATCTTGAAAAGTCTTTATTAAAGTTTGGATTTGGAGAGCGCTTTATCAAGTGGTAAACATTTTTTTACAATGCGGATTCACAGTAGCGTGAAATGTAATGGTTTTTTAACTAAATATACTTCCCCTATTCTGGAATTCAGTCAGCAGGGATGCCCAATCTCTGCGATGCTGTACGTTTTGACAGCTGAACCTTTAGGCCAAATGATTTTGAAAAGGGATTTTGATATTGAAGGGATTAAAATACCTATGTCTGGCAGAGAAGCTAAGGTTTTTCAGCATGCGGATGACACAACGTTAACTCTATCAAATAAATCTTCTATTAATGGGGTGATGAATTATTAGAAAAATTATGGTAAAGTTCCGGGCCAAAGTATTAAAAGTCAGAGGTGATGTGTATTGGGTGTGGCATTTTATCAGCAGAAGAGGCAAAGAGTTTCCAAGTCAAAAATCCTGAATAAAACAATACTCATACTTGGTGTATATCTGGGTCCAGATTATAAAGTTTGTGAATCACTGAACTGGGAATGGTAAAATTAATTCTATGCGTACGATTTTTGACGTAGTGGTCTCAGAGATATTTAACAATCCAGGGCCGTGGCTACAGTTATTTCCTCCTTGTTACTTTCAAAATGTTGGCATGTATTTGTCTGCTGCTACTATATCTGAATTACACAAAGTTCAGATAAAAGAAATGTGCTTGAAAATTTCTCTGGAACAATGGTAAACATTTTGTTTCGTATAAAAACTATCATAGGCCTGAAAGGTAAAGTGGTTTGCAGTTTCCCGACATTTGATTTGAAATTGAAATCTTTCAGAATTAAATTTGCATTTAGATTTTTGAACAATGACGTTATATTATGGAAAAATACCGGAAAAATATTTCCTATCTTTAGTTGGGAAAATGAAATTAGGTTTATCTTGTTTTAACTGCAATTTCAAGCGTTCGCAGTTAAATAAATATACCGATTTTTTATCAAGAAATGTTGCTTGCTTGGGTGCATATATTTAATTTTCTTTAAATTTGAGGAGAAAAGTGATTATATGTATAGCAGCCTGTATTTTTTAACCCGCTGTTTCAATTTTGTGGAAAAGAACTGAACAGTAGTGTGTTTATTCAAGCGGGTCTTGTCTATGTGAAAGATTTACTTTACGAGGTACTTCCAAGTTTACTTCCAATAGAATCCATTGTTGAATTAGTCCATGAATATAATCCAGATATCCCAGAAAGAATATAATCACCGAGTATGTGAAGGTAATCCATAGTTTTCCTGATAAAGTCCTCACAAGTATTCTCAATTACTATTAATGAAAACATGTGCCGTAGATCCCGTTGTTACGCTACAAAGGCCTGACGGCGCGCGCGTGTCACCACGATCCACACGTGATATTTATGCGGTACTTGTTGAGTGGGACATTCGTTGCACCTGTTGCCCTACAGTGTGGGGAAGTAGGTTTCCGGATGATCAGGTCGAGCGCGGTATTTGGTATAATCCATGCCCCAAATTATCCAGTTGAAAGTAGCGGAAGTGCATTTTAAGGTTGCTCATAATTCTATATTCACGCGCGACAAATTATTTTAGATGTGGAATTTCGGATACGGATGTATGTCCTGTCTGTAAACAGGCATCGCGAAACGTTATGGCACTTGTTTTTAGATTGTCCCAAATTAAATGAAATGTTTAGTGTTTTTTAATGATTTTGTCAAAAAGTTTTTTTCTGGTACTAGTGATGAAAACAGAAATGGTATAGACTTGCATCGTTTGATATTGCTTGGATTTTATGAGAAGTGGAAGAATGTAAATCATCATGTTAGTTAACTTTACCTTAAGTGGCCAGATTTTGTGTTTTTAAAAGAAGGAATATTGTCATGTGCAATGAAGGAAATGTGGATATTATCAATTTTTTCAAATTCACGTTCAAACGTTTTGTTCGATATATTTTTCATTATTTTATAAGTACGCATAAAAAGAGCTTTTTTCATAAAGTATTTCATCTCTTCAAATGATATTTATCGTACTAGACGACTGTGATATTCAAATTATTTTTTAAAACTATTTACGAAGTTGTGAGTCCTATGATTATGTATTGCCTGTATTTACAGTATTAGTGCAGATGTTTTTATGATTATTTTTATTTGTTGTTTTGTGAGGAACCTCGGGGGACCCAAACCCCCGGGGCCCTATTGACGGGAAAAATAAAATTATTTTTATCCTTGAAAAAAAAAAAAAAAAAAAAAAAGATGTCCCGACATATTACCACAAGCCCTCCACCTCTGGGATGCGGGTTCGAATCCCATGTGGGGCAGTTGCCAGGTACTGACCGCTGGCCGGTGGTTTTTCTCCGGGTACTCCGGCTTTCCTCCACCAACAAACCTGGCACGTCCTTACATGACCCTGGCTGTTAATAGGACGTAAAACTAAACAAACCAAACCTTTGTTGAAACAAAAAAGGAAGGCATCTGACCGTGGGGTGCACCCAAACCCTAGAAGCTCTCATTTTCTGTCGCATTTGGTTCTCCTTTTGGTTTGATTTTCCACTTTTTTCTTTACACACATTTTCTTAGGACAAATAAAAGGCTTCTAGAAGCATTCGACGTCAGTAGTTATCTTGTAACTGGCGTTTTGAAAGTACGCACAGATTTGTGAATTGATAGTCGGATTTAATACAGGACTTTAATGCTGATTCAAAAATGTGTATTATATCATTCACAAGCTGGAAAACGAAGGGCATGACATATAGTCAACCAGCGAAGACTCATGGCCAGCTACAATTCCTTCCACCCATCCCCTTCCCCTTTTCTTTTATTGCTAATGATATCGAGATATAACCTGTCAATATTGAATATTAATGACAATGAATTATCTAATATATTGGGATTTTATCGGGTTTTTTTTTGAAAAAGTAAATACTTGAAGGGACATTGTACCTTTTAAGCGATGGAGATAAAACCTTAACTTACACGAAAAAAATATATAATTATTCCATTGCGCCTGGATACAAGTATGTTCATGCATGTATGTACCACAAAGTCGAATACATTTAGATTTTAAAATGATAACATCAAACGGTAAAGGTAGGAAATGGAGCTTTCTGTCTAATTTTCACTCTTTAACTAATTCCTTATTTTTTTCCCTTTTCCTTTCTCCCTCTTTTTTTCTTTCTTCCTTCTTTTCCTTCCTTCCCCTCTTTCTTTTTCCCTTCTTTTTCTTTTTTTTTCTTTTTTTTTCTCTCTCCTATTTTAGGGGGGCGTACGCCGGGTCCGCCCCCCCTTAGATCCACGTCTGTATTCTATTGATCTAAATATCCAGTCATGAAATCTTTGTTAACTGGATGATTCGATATACATCCCATTTGTGCAGCCAGAATTTTTTTCCGATAATACGTCAGGATATTGCTTTGGATGAATGAAAAATCAAGTCCCATCCAATGAATCGCCGAGCTTTTGGTTTTGGTCGTGATTTACGGGTAGTGTCGACTACGGTTCAGAGATAATGAGCTTGGCGGCCACGTGGTCTTGTGATGTCACAGTAGTCCGCGGCTACACATGGTAAGACTCTAGTACTATACATGTATACAGCACATATACGTATACGTTAGATTTACAATTTGAGTTTTTCAAGTAAATGGTTACTCTAGCTTTGTGATATAGATATTTTTAGTTTTAAAACATTTCATTTAAACCATTTCAAACATTCAAACAAGCATATATCTAACTTTAGATTAGATAATCAGTCCAATTTGATAGCGATATCAAAATGATGTTCGGATCATTCTGGACTGAGATTAAGATACAATGTAGCATATTATGTAAAATTCTGTGTAATAAAAACATTATAATGAAACGCTGTCTTTTTACGAGTTAACTAAAAAAAATAAGCATGAATATATCTAGAATGCGTGTTTTTATTTCAAACTTCTGCCATAACCATGCAAAAACACAGCTTTTTTGAGTAAAAATAAAATATGGACGGTTGTCAGTTACATGTATATTATATTGGAGTAACAGTACCGAACTTATACCGAAAATAATATGTATTTCTATATTGTTGCCTTTGAAACTAAGTACTTCAGAGATTTAAATATAATTACTATTTAAATCTCTGTTGACTTCAATGATTTTTAAGGTTAAACCTTTAAGTGAAATAGTTCTTAGACCCATTCTTGTTTCTTAATAAAACAACTTCCATTATTATTTTACTTGTTTTCGATGTATATGATCAGGGATATTTTTTTTCCATTTGCTTTAACATCTTCATTTTAAAAATGGAGATGAACAATAAAAAAAACCTAGAGCATAGATGTAAGGGGTTTCCATAATTCAAATCAAAATCCAATTAACGGATGTCCTAACATGACTGACATTAAGACAATTGCAAATACCCGATATAGTCAACCGAATGCCAAATTGCCCGCGGCCAGGTAATTACCGAAGAGTGCGATGAATGGCGTTGTGTACAGGTAAACAACATCCTAATTATATATCTATATCGGTGTATCTACTCGGATATTGATTAAAATTTGAAAGCGACAGCACGGCCTGAAAAATAGTTTGTGTTTTTTGCTTAATATCTAAAAATGTTTGATCTTTTATAATATCAAAAATGAATTCTTTTTACCACATGTTGAAACGTATTACGGTATTGTAATAAATGTATCACAGCTAATTCGATTAGCAGCACACAACACAATGTTTTTAATGATCAATTATCGGTGTGTACGTACGTCAAGCATCATATCTTTGATGCTTTAATCAAGGATTTCTTTAATTGTTACGTAAAGAATTAATTTTACAGTCACAAACTTCGCAATTCACAATGTATCAAATATACAGACTACAGGAAAATATTATCTTATTAAAACTTATTCGTTGCTGAACTCCTCGACAAAAAATCCGAAACTTTCTGTGTGGATTTTCTGTCATAATTACACGAAAATACCTGCTATTAGAGCATAAATTAGAGTATTTGAAACATTGAATTTCACACTTTTAGGTGTTTACAGTCGAGCCAAAGTGATTGTACAATTAACTTCACTCAAAAGTGATCGCAAAAAAAGTTGATCGACTTTTCCTGTGACCGTCGATATAAGTGATAGCACATCACAGCTATAGTACAGCTAAGTCACGGACTATTATAACGTCACTTCCGATTTAGGGCTATAAAATATGCATAATCGGGCGTCCAGAAGATTTGACCTTGATATCGACGGCTTACAGGTTATTCCGGTCGCGCGCGACACGGAGAGGTTTCTACACGTGCTAATAAAGCTATTTCCAGCATGAACTGAAATTATCATTTTTGACTGCACAAATACTTTAAGGGATACCTGCCGTGCATGTGGTGTGTTGCGCGTGTGTTTTGGGAGGCTGTGGTATGTCCGTGTTGTGCATCTTTGTAATAGTGGAATTCTTGTCCATTTTATACAGACAGACGGTTAAATATCTCGAGGATAGAAGATACCTCATATCCAATTATATAAGATCACTTTACGGTTTTTTTCTCAGTGGCACAAAATAGGACATGTTCAAGTTAGGACATGTTCAAATTAGGACCTATTCAAATTAGCGATGACTTGAAACATACGCGCTATATATATGGCGCAAATATGTAAAAGGATAATGAAGGCACCAACTATTGTATACGCGGAAATGGAGTGGTTTATAGTAAAATATTATCAAATCAATGTTGACTTATTAATTACATGGTGGATCCTTGGTCCCTGGCGTTCCGGGAACATTACGTGCTGTACATGACCTTCACGTGTCTATGACGTCGTCTCTGACCGTTACCGGTGCCTTATCGTTATACACTTAGTCCTGTTACCTTGAGAGCATGCCTTATCAGCGATCATAGTGACGAAGGTCTTACATCAGAAATCACCATTGTCCTGTCTAACTTCAGAATGGGTGTCGGTAAACTTATTTGTCTCTTCATTGGTAAGTCTTTTTTTAGCCATAACCTTCTAGAACATACCGTATAGCCGGCTATTTTCACGATGACATGTTCGCGGTTTCGTGGGACAATGCTATGCTTGCGAAAATTTCATTTGCAAAATGGACGAATTAAAATTACCATGAACAGCAGATCGCGAAGATAATAAAACCGCTGAAGTTCATTTTTCGCTTTTTCAGTTAAAATCGCGAGAGTTTGTTTTGCGAAAATATACGGTATTTCCAAAATCAATATTGCAATTTGTTTTAATTGCTAATATTAGTAAATCTATATATTGTACCAAATCTCTAATGTCCAGCGTCATTTTCACGGGATTAAGTGTTCGGCCATTACACACGAGCCATATTCATGTGGATTACTTGAAAGAAACATTATTCGATTCGAAGCTATAAACTCCGAATTCCTGTCACCGTATTTCAATCATTTCACGTTGAGTATTTCGCTTGGCCACCCAGAAAGTTCTACGACCAAAAGAGAAAAAATATACGGAAGCTCAAAACACAACTTACCACGGCGAAATTCACGGCATTGGTTGAAACTTGGAGCCGAAAGAATACTGGCAATACTTCGAAACCACGTGCCATATGACAGAACACAGAACCTAGCTTGATCTGCACACATGTCTTTCTTGCGAGCAGCACGTGTCAGTTGGATACGTTATGAAACTAGCAACTTGTAGATGTGGATCGAAGTACATGTCTACCATTAAAAGATAACTTATTGTGGTTAAGGAATGTTCGTTCAAATGGATTTTTTTCGGGACAATCATGGGCGCAGACGACTCCCTCAACGGTATCTACAAGGTGCCATATGAATATCTCTCACAGTGTCTCGTGTGTGACATTTATCTCCAACACGAGGTTATTCACAGGCATTTCCAAGAAACGAGCAGGTACAATGTCACCTCAGTAGTCTCAAGAGAAACATATACTGTGTAGTTGCTGTTATTTGCATGGGAGCTATATTTGCGGTCAAGTTCATTTCTGCAAAAATTATAATCCCACGAAATTGTTGACTCATTGATGAATGAATACCGTTAAAATAACAAATTCATACTGAAATCTACAGCACATTATGTGTAGGATTCATAAGTAGAGATAATCATTCTCCTGGTATAAAACAAGTCAAATAAAATGTTAAAAATCAGATACACCTTCAGTCTTGTCATCGGTGAGTTTGTCAATGGCGGCTACAAGCTTGGAAAAAGAAATAAGATCAACCATTCGTTGAAACTTAAAAAAAAACTATCTTGAATGAAGTACGTCCGGTCCGATCAGATGATCGGGTCTATATTTGAGATAAGATAGCACAAAAATGTTCCTGGAGAAAGTACGTCCCGTCCGATTAGATGATCGGATTCTCGTCAGATCAGATGATCGGATCTATATTTGAGATAAGATAGCACAAACGTCTTCTTGAAGGAATTACGTCACGTCCGATCAGGTGATCGGGTCTATATTTGAGATAAGTTAGCACAAACATGTTGTTAAAGTGTTCTCTCGCCGTAGCATGCTGAAGAAGTAAAGTATCCATATTATCCATTAGGATAACGGGTGGACCAGTCATCATTATCCTAAAATTTCGAGCAAACTTAGAAACCTATGATACCACACCTGTGTGTTAGTAATATTAATTATAAAACATTATGTCCACAATGCACTATTCAAGAAATGAAGAATGTTTTATGAAAATGTGACATATTCATTTTATTTTAGTACAACCATGTTTTTCCAATTTTGACACATACCTATTCAGCACAAATAATGATAATACAAATGATATTGTACCTCATTCAGAGATAAATAGATATTATAACTTACACATCTTTTGATATTTGTTCTTAGAATGTTCCATTATGAGCTTATATCGGGTTACATAGATGTTATCATCTTTGCAGAGTTATTTAAAGATGCTCCACCGCTGACAAATGATATTTTTTCACTATCAAAAACACGAGCAGACGATTTAGTATTTTTCTTCAATTACAAAAGTTACTTACTTTACACCATTACCACCATTGAAAAGTTTGAGCTTCTAATTTTACTTCAAGTTAAAGTTACAAAAAATAATTAATTGCATCCCGAAAAAATTCCGTAGCACTATATCCTATATGAAATTAAGTACTGATTGCGCATGCACTAAGGGCAAAATAATTAATTTTATATTATTTTTTGTGTTAATTAAACATATATATACACAATTAAACACCAATTTTTGTTCAAGAGATTAATATCATTTATGCTCTGTCGGCGGTGGAGCATCTTTAAATGACAAAACAAGAATATGCAGCAAGATGCTCCATCACCGACAGAGCATAAACGACAGCCATCATTTTAACAATAACTGATTACAATCGTGCTTCTGTTTTTGTTGTAGGGCTAATCAGCCATCACAGTTATGCCCAAGGTGAGTAAGAGGATATTTGCATGGTATTAACCTTGTATAATCGTCGTAATGTATGCCACCTATTTAGCGGGAACTTTTGTATTTACTATTGTTGCCAAGACATTGAGCAGCGCATTCCATTCGGTCATATTATAGTAACAAAGCACTTGCATGTCTGTTGAAATTGTGAATTTCTTCAAATTGAGAGCCATGAATTTAATAATTAAAAGTTAGTTACTATGTAGGGACATCTGGTTCATTTTACACATGAAAAGTCCCCTTTTACAACATCAGACTTGTTTAAGAGATCTTGGTTGCAAACAATACAATGAAATCGATTTATTTGAATTAGCACAACGATAAATAACCAGGGTATCTGGTTCATTTTCCTTTACATATGAATAATCCTTTTTCTCAACTTTAAACTTTGTTTAAAGATATGTAACTATAAATTATTTCTATTATTTCTATTTATAGTAACGAATGTGACGTTAGTGGGCCCTTCTGCGGGGCAGGGACTGGTGATGGTCATGAAGGACGGATTATGGGGCACGATCTGTGATGACCAGTTTGATCACCAAGACGCCGAAGTGGTGTGTAGACTCGCCTACCCCAAAGGGTAAGTTAGTTTTCACGAAAGATCCCCCATCATAATTATGTAGCAGAACCTCATTTGGTTGTGAAGGTGACAATCGTACCTCTTCATTCTTTGGTTGTGAAAGTGACAGTCGTACCTCTTCATGTTTTGGTTGTGAAGGTGACAATCGTTCCTCTTCATTCTCTGGTTGTGAAGGTGACAATCGTACCTCTTCATTCTTTGGTTGTGAAGGCGACAGTCGTACCTCTTCATGTTTTGGTTGTGAAGGTGACCAATCTGATTAAAATAAAGATCCTTATTATCACTACGATTGATTGAACGGAGTGGTTATAAGGATCTGTATTTTAATCAGATTGGAAGGTGACAATCGTACCTCTTCATTCTTTGGTTGTTTTGGTTGTGAAGGTGACAATCGTACATCTTCATGTTTTTGTTGTGAAGGTGACAATCGTACCTCTTCATTCTCTGGTTGTGAAGGTGACAATCGTACCTCTTCATTCTTTGGTTGTGAAGGTGACAGTCGTACCTCTTCATGTTTTGGTTGTGAAGGTGACAATCGTACCTCTTCATGCTTTGGTTGTGAAGGTGACAATCGCACCTCTTCATTCTCTGGTTGTGAAGGTGATAATCGTACCTCTTCATGTTTTGGTTGTGAAGGTGACAATCGTACCTCTTCATTCTTTGGTTGTGAAGGTGACAATCGTACCTCTTCATGTTTTGGTTGTGAAGGTGACAATCGTACCTCTTCATTCTCTGGTTGTGAAGGTGACAGTCGTACCTCTTCATGTTTTGGTTGTGAAGGTGACAATCGTACCTCTTCATGTTTTGGTTGTGAAGGTGACAATCGTACCTCTTCATTCTGTGGTTGTGAAGGTGACAATCGTACCTCTTCATTCTCTGGTTGTGAAGGTGACAGCCGTCCCTCTTCATGTTTTGGTTGTGAAGGTGACAATCGTACCTCTTTATGCTTTGGTTGTGAAGGTGACAATCGTACCTCTTCATGTTTTGGTTGTAAAGGTGACAATCGTACCTCTTCATTCTCTGGTTGTGAAGGTGACAATCGAACCTCTTCATTCTTTGGTTGTGAAGGTGACAGTCGTACCTCTTCATGTTTTGGTTGTGAAGGTGACAATCGTACCTCTTCATGTTTTGGTTGTGAAGGTGACAGTCGTACCTCTTCATGTTTTGGTTGTGAAGGTGACAGTCGTACCTCTTCATTCTTTGGTTGTTAAGGTGACAGTCGTACCTCTTCATATTTTGGTTGTGAACGTGACAGTCGTACCTCTTCATGTTTTGGTTGTGAAGGTGACAATCGTACCTCTTCATGTTTTGGTTGTGAAGGTGACAATCGTACCTCTTCATTCCTTGGTTGTGAAGGTGACAATCGTACCTCTTCATTCTTTTGTTGTGAAGGTGACAATCGTACCTCTTCATGTTTTGGTTGTGAAGGTGATAATCGTACCTCTTTATGTTTTGGTTGTGAAGGCGACAATCGTACCTCTTCATGTTTTTGTTGTGAAGGTGACAATCGTACCTCTTCATGTTTTGGTTGTGAAGTTGACAATCGTACCTCTCCATTCTCTGGTTGTGAAGGTGACAATCGTACCTCTTCATGTTTTGGTTGTGAAGGTGACAATCGTACCTCTTCATTCTGTGGTTGTGAAGATGACAGCCGTACCTCTTCATGTTTTGGTTGTGAAGGTGACAATCGTACCTCTTCATGTTTTGGTTGTGAAGGTGACAATCGTAGCTGTCGGACGGTCTGCTGGCATTGAAAATAAAGCTTGCCTTTTAGTATATCAACGTATATGATAGTGCGATAGCAATGTATATTTTAGTATATCAATGTGTATTTTAGGATATTAATGTGTATTTTAGTATATTAATGTGTATTTTAGTATATCAATGTGTATTTTAGTATATCAACGTGTATTTTAGTATATCATAGTATATTGTAGTATATCGATGTGTATATTAATGTGTAATTTAGTATATCAACGTGTGGGGCCGCGGTGGCCGAGTGGTTAAGATGTCCCGACATATTATCACAATCCCTCCACCTCTGGGATGCGGGTTCGAATCCCATGTGGGGCAGTTGCCAGGTACTGACCGCTGGCCTGTGGTTTTTCTCCGGGTACTCCGGCTTTCCTCCACCATCAAACCTGGCACGTCCTTACATGACCCTGGCTGTTAATAGGACGTAAAACTAAACAAACCAACCAACCAACCATATCAACGTGTATTTTAGTATATCATAGTAAATTGTAGTATATCGATGTGTATGTTACAGTGACGTAGCTATCGCCGCTGTAGATGCTGTGTTTGGTAATGGAACAGGAAAGATTTTCTACGACGAACTCCAGTGTACGGGATCGGAAACATCACTGGAGAACTGTCGTGCGGATGCCTTCCATGATTGCTTCCATTCGGAAGACGCTGGAGTTATATGTGACTCCAGTAAGTATTAAAATATAAATATTGAAGAGATTATCTTTAGTAAATTGAATTACAAATATTAATTTGAATAGATTTTGCATGCTATGCTTCATTCAGATGAAAATAATGGATACGTTTAGCATATTCTATATAATTATGTGTTACATATATATTCTATATAAGTATGTTATGGTATCTTTTAAAGAGAAATGAACAGTATATTTTAAATAACTAAGTTTGAAACTGACATTTTAGTCTCTCATAACTCAATTTAGAATGGCTTTTTTATGATTTATGATTTGTACCATTTAATATTTTAATATGATTGTAAATCATAGAGACTTTGATAAAAAATTCTTGTATGTATAGATTTTGTGTCATTATAGAGTCTGTTAATATGAGGCTAGTGAACGGTGCCGCCGATGGTATGTCCGGCCGTTTGGAGGTCCAGTTGAATGGACAATGGGGGACTGTTTGTGACGATGAGTTTAATTCACGCGCCGCTAGAGTCGCATGTAAAGGACTCGGCCTACCATCGTAAGTAGTCAGTGTGATTTAACCCTTTCATCACTGTAGGCTATAACGGACTCATCCAGATCAATTGATGGTAGAGTCTACTAAAGTTACATAGGGGTGAAAATGTTAAATACCAATAGGACATAATCATGATCTAACGAGCATTTGTATTGTCTCCTTATTCTGTGTTTTCGTTCATCTTATTAGCTGTCGCAACGAAGTATGATTCGATTTTTCAGAAAAGATGATCAAGAAATAGTGGGTTAAGAATGGTTTACGAAAAAGAATGGAAAATAACCTGGATTACGGACTGTCATTATACATATTACTCTGTCAAACATGATTCTGGCTGATTAAGTAAAATAAGTTTACTCTTATATTCCTTATTTAACAATCTTGTTACTGATTATGATATTCAATAATAATGATAATCGTACAGAAAAAAACCCCAGATGAAAATGTATTGTAAACGTTTAGTAAACAGTAGCATGGGCGATTTCGGGAAGAACAGAACGGAAAGTATCCCATTTATTCGTCATTGATGGTGGGTGGGTAATCAAAAACGCATTACCTAGAGGTTTGTCCAAAGTATTGGTTCTACGTTATACAGCATATGTACTGGTCTGCGATTGAATATTAGTGTTGCTAGAATGAGTTGTTTTCCGTTTTTTTTTTAATTTGCTTTGAATTATGTTCTTTGTTTGTAGTATTATAACATCTATTGTGGAAGTGAATTATATAATATTCATCATAGCACCAACTTTTGTTTGATAAAGTTCGTAATAAAATTCACTTTTTAAACACAAGTACCACTACAGCAGATTGATGTCAGACGCACGTCATGATCAGAGATAGCTGACATTCATTTCTTACATAAATCTTGACCTGTTACTGATAAGGGGCTATCTCAACACCAAATTTGGACATTGTATGAATACCGAGGATTGCAATACAACAGCTAATCCTTACGATATCTTTGATAAGTGGTCGTCTCGACAGTTATTTATTATGTCATGGCGCTAGTAACTTTCGGAATTTAACATTAACCACCTCAAGACCTAACTTTGATTAAAATGCTGGTCTTTATTCTCTACCCATTAAATACAGCACGAAAACATACAAATATTAACATACGCAATTCATTGCATTCCTAGGAAACCGTCCGAAATATAATCAATAATCCTGCTTGTTAAAAGGACGTCAAACCTATATAATCAAGCCAGACCTAAAATGAACCTGATTGTTAATAGGATATTAAACATAAGAAACCAATCGAAATCAAATACAAAATAATAGAACAAACTGAAATTTTTGTAACAATACATTGACGGATCAGAAATTACGAACTCGCTATTAATTTTATTTTAAGTCAAAACTGGAGAAATGAAGTCTTTTAGAAGTATTTGATACACCAACCAGAAAGCTCACGATATGCTGTTCATTGACAGGGCAAACTCGTACGTGTCACATTTCGGACAAGGAACGGGTCCCATCTGGTTCGACGATGTGATCTGTATGGGCAGTGAAGGGACTCTGTTGGCCTGTAACATGACGGAGGTCGGAAACAACGACTGCGACCATTCTGAAGATGTCGGCATTGTGTGTACAGGTAATGACATTTGTTATCAGTATTTTATCGCCATCTTTGCATGTACTGTATTCCGAATTTGCAAACTAAAGAGTTATATGCCCTTGCGTGTAACTCTTGATTGTGACGTCACTTGTTTGCGTCATACTATTGAATGAAAACGATACATAGTTTGCCCACTAGACTGGCCACTAGGCCCTTAGTTGTGGATAAGACGTTCTCAGCAGTTCTATACTAGATTGTCTCCTCTAGACTGGCCACCAGACCCTATGTTGTTTATCAAGCTGTTGATAAGATGTTCTCAGCTGTTCTATACTAGATTAACCCCCCCCTGGACAGGCCAAAATACCCTAAGCTGTTGATAAGACGTTCTCAGCAGTTCTATACTAGATTATCACCCCCTTGACCGGCCACCAGACCCTATGTTGTTTATCAAGCTGTTGATAAGATGTTCTCAGCTGTTCTATACTAGATTAACTCCCCCTCGATCGATCACCAGACCTTAAGTTGTTGATAAGACGATTTCAGCAGAATTATAAACTAGATTATCTCCCCCTAGACTGGCCAAAAAATCCTAAGCTGTTGATAAGACGTTCTCATCACTTGTATACTAGATTATCTCCCCCTAGACTGGCAAAAAGACCCTAAGCTGTTAATAAGAGTTCCCAGCAGTTTTATACTAGATTATCACCCCCTTGACCGGCCAACGGACCCTAAGTTGTTGATCAAGCTGTTGATAAGACGTTCTCAGCTGTTCTATACTAGACTAACTCCCCCTAGACCGATCACCAGACCTTAAGTTGTTGATACGACGATTTCAGCAGAATTCTATACTAGATTATCTCCCCCTAGACTAGCCAAAAAATCCTAAGCTGTTGATAAGACGTTCTCATTAGTTGTATACTAGATTATCTCCCCCTAGACTGGCAAAAAGACCCTAAGCTGTTGACAAGACGTTCTCAGCAGGTCTATACTAGATTATCTCCCCCTAGACCTGCCACCAGACTCTTTAAGTTGTTGATAAGACGTTCTCAGCAGTTCTATACTAGATTATCTCCCACTTAAAATCAGACATGTAGTAGTGACAAAAATATTCAAGCTAAAGTTAGCGATTTGTTTTCAATATTCTAGAGACTGCTGGTCATAAATAAATAATAGCTCATAAAACAATATTTTTTCCATCAAGAAAGATAACTCTCTAATATGCAAAGACAGAATATGAATTTACTAATCACTTGACAATTATGTTTATATTATGTAAAATTCAAAGAAATTGTCCTTAGCTCAAAATTTCAGCCTGTTTTACCAAGGATATTTATAAGAAAAACGTTAGATGTCCCATCATTCATTTTCGTCTTTAAGACCAAGGCTCTCGTCTGTAAAGGCACATACACTGAAGTCGAGCAGTATTAATAAGGCCGGGGTGAGAAAAAGTAATACATTGCTAATTCGTGGAAGTGAGAATTATTCAGACTGTTTGCCTCAGATTGACTGCCTTAAAGGCCCTCTACCTGTCCGAAACGGCTTTTAATTTTAGAATGGGAATGTAAAACGAAATCGATAGTTTTGTAGAGTTGCAAATGTTATTAACTCACCGTTAATACAACACGTATCATCACCTTCTGAACAATTTGATTAAAATGAATAAAATATTAATTTTCATAGTAGACGGCAAAACAGCGAAACGACTCTCTACCATTATCATATATTACGCAGGAAATCTCGCATATGTTTGGAGTTGCAACCTCATCTTATGCCATCGGTATATGTTTTCTGATGTTATCAATGTTTTTAAGAAACCGTTATGTTTTGCTCCGGAAAAATAGTGGGCTTTAAGTAGTCAAAAGACAAGGTATATTGTGGAAACTAGGACAGTAACCTAATCAAGAACAATGAGGAAACACAAGTGATATTTACCTAGTAATTAAGATGAACAATTTCCCCCGCAATTTCATTATTTCAGTTTTATTTTACAGACAAGGAGCCAGTGGTTAATGTCCGTCTAGTGAACGGTCAGTCAGCTGACGAAGGACGAGTAGAGGTGCAATTGAACGGTGTGTGGGGAACTGTCTGTGACGACGAGTGGGATCAGGAAGACGCCACAGTCGTGTGTAACATGCTGGGGTTCACAAAGTAGGTTTATATATATAATCAATTACTGTATACATCAGATGACAACTGGGCCAGCATATTTTCCCGGTTATACGGTACAATAATGTCCTTTGGGAATAGAAAATACCTTCAAATCATTCAGATTTCAATAAAATCGAGATGTTAACGAACATTACATAATTAATTTCAAAATTAGCAATATTTCAATATGCATTTGTTGCTTTGTATAATGTATTGCCAAAATATTCTATGTAATACATAATATGTAATAATGAAGGGAGACAAACTGAAATGATCTCATTTTTAGTCAGTCGCTCCACTTTATTCGCAAATACTTATGGTCGCGGAAATTACCTGACGGCAAAAAGTTGATTTCCCCACGACAAAAGCAAATATACAGTATTTGTGCATTTACTTTGTCCGCAGTGGTACGGCTAGAGGTGTCGGTAATGCCTACTTCGGCAGAGGTACTAACACCATCTTGATGGACGATGTAGAATGTGTAGGATCAGAGAAGTCCATCGCCGATTGTGTGTTTGGAGGATTCGGAAACCACGACTGTGACCACTCCGAGGACGCCGGGGTCATCTGTAACGGAGGTGGGTAGGCATGGATCCAAGTAACATCTAGATCATTAGTCTTACAAAACGTACACATAACACGCCGAGGTCATCTGTAACGGAGGTGGGTAGGCATGAATCCAAGTAACATCTAGATCATTAGTCTTACAAAACATACACATAACACGCCGAGGTCATCTGTAACGGAGGTGGGTAGGCATGGATCCAAGTAACATCTAGACCCTCATTCTTACAAAATATACACACATAACACGCCGAGATCATCTGTTATGGAGGTGGGTAGGCATGGATCCAAGTAACATCTAGATCATTAGTCTTACAAAACACACACACATAACACGCCGAGATCATCTGTTATGGAGGTGGGTAGGCATGGATTCAAGTAACATCTAGATCATTAGTCTTACAAAACACACACATAATGCGCCGAAGTCATCTGTAAAAGAGGTGGGTAGGCATGAATCTTAGTACATCTAGATCATTATATTCTTACAAGACACAAACTTTGCTCGATCATCTGTAATCTACGTATGTAGAGATGGATCTATGCAATATCTCTCGATCCTTATTCTCACAAAACAAACACACACAACACGCTGGGGTAATCTGTAATGAAACGCAGATAGGTAAACATAGATAAACAAAAAGTAAGATCCATATTCTCGTGACAAATGATTCTGGCTGGTATAAGGACGTTAACCTTTCAATGTTTGTGTTCGATAGATACGTCGAACAGTGTACAGGTTCGTTTGGTCGGAGGCGCCAATGCACAAGAGGGACGCGTGGAGGTGTTCCATAACAACAGATGGGGAACGGTTTGTGACGATGAATTTGACGATCGTGAGGCAAAGGTGATCTGTAATATGCTGGGATTTAAGTAAGTAAACTGGTGCAAAGATAGGAGTATTTGTTTGTTCGATGATTTTTACGTCCTATTAACATCCAGGGCCAACAAAGACCGGAATAGAAGTGTCAAGAACTGCATGATCAAACAAACGTAAATAAGTAAATAGATGTCAGCAACAAAGGAGGGACATAACAAACAAAAGATATCAAATGTAGCTTACGGGGGAAGATGCGATTTTCTGGAAAAATAATTTGTTTTTATATTTGGTTACTTAAAAAATGAAAATGAAGTAAATACTGTAAAGGTGAATCCCTCGTGAATACATGCACGTTAATAGTATATGATACTGCTTTCCATAGTGGCACAGCCCTCGCCCTTGGGGAAGCCTTTTTCGGCCAAGGTACTGGAGTAATCCAGATGGATGAGCTTGCCTGTAGCGGTCGTGAGAGCAGTATTGGACTGTGTAGGTTTGATGGCTTTGGTAACAATGATTGTGATCACACCGAGGATGCCAGCGTCATCTGTAATGCAGGTATGTTTAAAGGTAGTCAAAAAGACACAGTGTAACTTATCAATTTAAGAAATTACTTTGCATCGGGTGTGTCTGTAGTATAATAGTTGTGACTGTAAATTGATATGCTTTGTGAGGACAATTCATTGGTTAAAGTCAGGTGTTATTCTTTATGTATCATTCACCCTATATTTACTATCAGATTCGGATTGTTAAGCATTCGTTTACACTTTTAATGCAACTATAAAATCCTATCAATACTTTGGTCGTTAAAGCTTATCTAAGTGAATGCCATAACACATAATGCAGTTATTTTGCATTGAAAATTTATGGCTTTAAATTTGAAGAATCACGTAGTCCGAGAGAATAACCACACTACTACGTACACTTGGTGGCGCCATTTCTTCAGTTCTTTTCTTTACTATATTACACTGTTGAAGAAGACACAGCATGCATATAACGCAGTCTCCCAAAACACGCACCTCGCACAACATACACGCAGCACACCACATACATGGGAGGCCGTACTTACATGACCATAGCTGTTAATAGGACGTTAATTAATCAAACAAACAAACAAACCTTACATTTACCAGGTTCGCAGAACCTTACCGTCCGGCTCGTAAACGGAAAGACACCGACAGAGGGCCGAGTGGAGGTCTTCTATCACAACCAGTGGGGAACAGTCTGTGACGATTACTTCGGCAGAGAGGAGGCCAAGACCGTGTGCAGAATGCTTGGACTTCCTACGTATGTACCTAATCTGTAACTCTTAACACAATCTCAATTGTATAAACACCCCTCCCAAAATGTGACATGCTGTTGATGATTTATGTCAAAGATAGAAATTTGAATACTTTAATAGCTTCCTTCATTAATTGGTGAATAAGTTGGCTAATAACTTATGGTCATGAAACAGTACAGATGGTTATGATTTAGTATTATTTATTTATAAATCATTTTTAAATAGTAAAACTGTTTGTAGTGTAGTTTTTGGTGGTCTCGCATTCTCCTGACTCTCTCCTCTGAACGAGAGCCTGGTCCGATTCGTGTTTGGATTTTACAACCAATAGAAGGCGCGCTGAAACGGTAAACAGATATAGACATCTTCAAACGAAAAGTACAGTTATTGTACTTCTTCTTTGGCCATTACGACATCCTGGAGAATGATAATTTGTAATATCTTTTAATGAAATTTGTTTTTCGTTGTTTAAGTTTGGGTTTTTTTTCTTCAAAATTTGTATTCGTCATACTTGTGGGCGTGTTTCTACCAGCTAATTTCAAGCAATACAAGTATTTCGGTAAGGCTTGATATGCAATCCAAAAACTGAAATACGAACCAGACCACACTCGTTAAGAGTCTAAAGTCTAGGAAATGCGACACGTATTTCTGGGTGCGATTTTAAATGCTTGTTGAAACCTAGTTATTTTGTCTGATGGAGGTGACAGTGTACACATCATACCAGTAATTTGACTTTGAATACCAAATTCATTCTACTGTATCCCGCGACAGAGCCGATGCTGAGGCGGTGACAGGTGGTTTCTTCGGTGATGGAATCGGCAGAATCTGGTTAGACAACCTCCAATGTACAGGTCTCGAGAACTCACTGTCAGCCTGTAGGCACAATCCGTTCGGGACCAACAACTGTGACCACACGGAAGATGCCGGCGTTCGATGTGGAGGTAAGGATATAGCCATACTAATCTTCGATCAGCCTATCGTTAATATTTACTCATTTACACCAGATGAAAACTCTACTACACTCTCCAAGACCTCCATGACCATTAAGATCGCAGCAAGATCTTGAAAGTTTTGACAACCATCTTCAGTGACTGTTGTAACGACACTGATACGCTCCTACCGCTCACCATAATAGCTTTGCGCCACATTCTTTACGTCAACGGGACGTTCTTAGTGTAAGATTATACCACGACAAACCATGCTGCCAGTACGATATTGTACAACTAGGCTTGGATCTAGAAGATCGCATCACGCTAGTTTTCCGCTGCTTCCACGAGTATCACGTTTGCGATACGCTATATCCACGAATTTGTCAAGACTGACCGCCCTTTACTTTATACACATCTCTGAGCCTCCTCTCTCAGTTTTGTTCCTGCTTTTGAGGAGAAAATATCTTAAAATGGAAAATCTTTGATGTACCTTGCGCTATTGCAAGGTCAGCAAGGTATATTTCAGTCAGGTATAAGTAAGGATAACAAAAGACCTATTGCTACGGAGAAGAGGAAGAAGAAAGACAAAAGGCCACCTCTTTTTTCCCCCTATCATAATTACTGTTTTAATGTGTTTGTAATGACGACCAGACGATAAATGGAGGGTGGTCGTAAAATATGTATTTATAAAGATGTGCTGATAAAGTAAAACGGCCGTGGGTGCCTCGTCATGATAACGTACCATGGTCCTCTTGATCGTAGTAAGAGCGGGACTTCCCGTAGTGGGCGCGTAGCTTAGACTTAATGATATGCGATGTCACTACGACCTTTGAACACTATGACCTCGCTTTGTAATACCCATTTTTACACTGGACGAGACCGCGCTACGGCCTCGAAAATCATTTAGATCGTAGCAGGTCGTGGTGAGGTCTTAAGGGGCGTATTAGCAACGCAGGTAGATCGCGGTGAGGTCTTTAGGGGCGTATTAGCAACGCAGGTAGATCGTCATTGCGCCCGATAGCGCATGGTAAAGCGTGGTTGTGCTACGACTATTTTGAACAAAAAGACGTAGCGAGGCCGTGAAGGATAAGGGTCGCTGACAAATGGTATTTTTCTCCATTAAAATCAGGAGCAGACGAGCTAGTATTTTTTCTTCCGTTGCAAAAGTTACATACTTTACACAATTATTAACTTTGAAAGCTTCCCATTTTACTGAAAAATAAAAATATTAAAAAGAGTTGCGTCACGAAAAATAAATTCGTGGCACTATGTCCTTTATGGAATGAAGTACTGATTGCGCATACACCAAAAACAAATTTAGTTATCATATATTATTTATGTGTTAATAAGACACATATATATACATGATCAAACACAGTTGTCTCCCAAAACACGCATCTCGCACAACATACACGCAACACACCGCATACATGGGAGGCCGTCCTTACATGACCATAGCTGTTAATAGGACGTAAATTAATCAAACAAACAATCAAACAAAAATTATTATTTTAATGATGAGTATCGTTTATGCTCTGTCGGAGGTGGAGCATCTTTAAGACCGGCCTCATATGTATACAATGTATATGTGTAATTAATTTTTGCATATTTTTGGAGGCTTTGGTGTCTATTATGCCCGTGTAAATCATATATATTACAATGGATAATACACTTTGCGATCAGTGGTTCTTTACTCCGCAAACATGTAAATACAATGTAGCCCACAACATAACATTTCTGGGTTGTCAAAATAAGTTTACAGTCAGTACTTAAGGATGTACTCCTCTGAGAAGTCAAAATTTTCTTGTATTAAACTTTTTTTCTCATATAGATTTTTGGAAATAGGAGTTCATACCATAAAAGAAAATGGAAGAAAAAACATATGTCCGTGTGCTCGTTTTTGAGCTATTGTCACTCAAAGAGACCTAGTTGACAAAATCTTGGATTTTATGGGAATTTTGCCGTTTTGACCATACACACGAGAGATTAGAGCCATAATTTCCAAATCAGGTGTGTGATATTTATGGATGTTTGTAGAACTTATTTTCTAGTAGTCTTCTTTGAAAATATACCAGTTTTGATTAATAAGACTCATATTTTTTCTGAGAATAACAACATATGCTACCCCTACCCCTTAATTTTGAGCAACAAAATACACCATTTTCAGCCATTTTTGCCAAATTTAACCATTTATAGAAAAAGTTCTGGTATTAAACTTTTGTTAATATTTTGCATATCAATAGGGAATGGGTTTGTCTTTCTAAATTAGGCAGAAAAATGGGGGGTCCGTGTGCTTACTTTTTTGCCCCATTTGAATATTTGTTATTTTTCATTATTTTAGAGTAAAAAATAAAAGTGCTCAAATTACTATTCAATGTAAAAATAAAGTGACAAAAGCGTATAATTTCACGCATTAATGCTCAATATTTTAATTACCACGAACCTAGTAAAGATTTACAGCAAAAATTAGCTCGATACAGCTAAAAATACTGGCGCAGTGATGATTTAAGTAAAAGCAATTTAAGCAAAAAATGGTAAAACTTTGACTCTACTCAAAGCGAAAAAAGGCACATTTTCAAAATGGCCGCCAAATGGACCATTTCTTAAAATCCCTGTATAAAAAAATCTACTGAAAATACAAATGTAATTTTTTGACAAAATTTGCATCTGGAAACTTGCTACAGATATTGATAAATTGTATTTGAAAATCTCATAACTTCTTTGATCTTTGTCGAAACGAGACTTCAACGGGACTGAAACCTCAGAAGAATACATCCTTAAGTACATGTACGTGCCTTTGATATCCTTCCTGATTTTGGAATATTCATTTCCAGGAACCATGGAAAGTCCACTAAGATTGGTTGGTGGTGTTGGACCTTTCGAAGGACGTCTTGAGGTGTTCCACAATAACCAATGGGGCACTGTATGTTCAGATGGATTCGGTCCCACAGACGCTAAAGTTGTTTGTAACGTGTTAGGTTACCCCAGGTAGGTTTCTATGTAACGTGCTGAGATTCCCCAGGTAGAGTTCAAAGTAATGTACTAGGATTTATCAGTTTTTGTATTATGATCAGATAAGGTTTTATCTGTGACATGATATGATTCGCGAGGTAGGTTGGTTGCCACATGTATATAGTCAGGATTATAGATCAAAAGAAGGCAAAAACGCATTCATTTCCATCCGTGTTATTGCCGAGTCGTTTGGTTACATAACATACAATTCGAGTATACACTTATTTCACTTGTTTTACACATAGTTGGGTGGTTTGCCAACGTTAGGTCGGAACTCTGTGCTAACGTTGAAACCGTGGGTTATGTATGGAACTAGCTGCACAAATGTTAAAATCGACCTGGTAATTGCCAGAATACGGGGGTTTCGAGACTCCATAACGACGTGGGTAAAGTATAATTTACCGTTGATTAGTCCCAATTTCCGGGGATTATGACGTCATTAAACTCAGGTCAAATGACGACGTCAAAATCACCGGACAGTGGAAATAATCAATGGTAAATTGTACTTTATTCACGACGTTTTGAGTTTCGAAACCCCCGCATTTTAGACCACTTTAAGCATTTCAACTATATTTTACAAGCATTATAACAGCAGTGGTTGAAATGAAACTGGATGCCTATAAACGATTGTTGCCGAATGGAAGATGGTTTTCGTGAAAGAGTATTAGTAATGTTGTGTTCTCGACAACAATGCCAGAGTGGTGTCGGCTATCTACGGTTCGATTACAATGCAGGACCCGCCAGGGTTATGTTCAATATATTTGACACCATAATTTTACTTCACAAGCAAAGCACCGTGCAAATATCTGTTTCAACGTTAGTAAATATGTAAAAAGAAATAGAAAATAAGTCCTGTGAGACAAACTTTGTTCAATATTCATTATCTTCTTAGTGACTCCCCAGTGGTCCAAGGTTCTCAGGCCTTTGGAGCCGGAACCGGAAATATATGGTTGAGTGGTGTACAGTGTAACGGAAGTGAACCTTCCTTAGACTTATGTATTCATGGACGATGGGGATCAAACTCATGCACACACGAAAAGGATGTGGCAGTTGTGTGCAGAAGTATGTATACTTATCTATAATGAGTAATATTCTGTTGTAACGTTTGTGTCCTGAGTACGTTGGCATTTTAAGCTGTCACTCATAGAATTTAGCTTTGATAAATCAAAATCAATGTCCCGACAAGCTCACGTTTTATGAATATGCGGGCAAACTTGATGTTCATGAATATGCTGACAAGCTTAATTCTAACGAATATGTTTACATCCTCAGTTTTCATGAATATGGTGACGACCTTAAAGCTGACAATGCAAGTTAAAACATGCATTTGAAATTAAAAAAAAATATATTAACGAAATATTTTTTTTTCAAAAATTGTTTCTGAGACATCCCCTAGTTATGACAGTGTGGTATCTAAGGAAGTGGCAGCCATTTTTCTTTTGCTCTGCTTAGTAACCTTCACTGGCCAACCCCCTATATAAAGCACGGGACACTTGACACACGTGTGTCATTCTAAACATGTCTTGTCTCAGATACACATGCTCAAATGTCAATGTCAAATTGAAAATAAACACTGCACTCACCTGACAATATTTAATTGAAGTAATAGATGAATGTGCTGTCAGCTATATCCCAACATATGTCCAATACGAAGTAATAAAACACTTCATTATACACCAAGTTTTAAACGTACATGTACATCGACACGTGTGTGTCCTTGATAGTTGTCGCTCGTTCGGGTCAGGTACGTAGTCACGTGTACATGGTCAGTTGAGTGCATCGAGTACGATGATATACGTGGAGATATGTGGACGGATTATTGTTTGGATTTCTATTCACTTGCGTTGGAATTTTATTTTGAGAAACATCTAAATGACAACTTAGAGGAGTTGACATGTTTTCTTGCTAAAACAAAGTCCCATATAGTTTTACAGGTGAGGGTTTTGTTTACCTATTTGTAGGTGATATATACTGTGGACTGCTAGGTGTATGGGTACATGAATGAGCGCACGTGTGTCGATTCACGCGCTTTATATAGGGGTCGGTGAGTCGTCGGAATGAAAAACAAAAATGGCTGTTCTCAACCGGGGAATGTCTCATAAACGATTCTTGAACAACGAGTATACTTATTTAAAAAAAAATCATTTTAATAATTTTAACTTGCATTGTCAGCTTTAACTTAAATGAAAATATGCCGATATGTCTGATTTTAATGAATATTCCGATAAGGTTTCTTTAAATTAATCATTAATGATAAGTAATATTGTTATTGGAGGATATCTTGCATAACCGATCGTTGATGGCTTAAAGCCATCCTTAAAATCAGAGCATTCCTATTGGATGTCTCTTGATCTACTAAACTATATATTATTTGAAATATATTGTTAATACTATACTTGTTATATCAGACCATGGTCTGGAGTGTTATCATTGTGACGGACTGTCGGACCCCAGTACATGCAAAGAGACTCAGCAGTGCGCTGTAGGAGAGGTAAGGTAGTCAAATACTATAGCTTCATAAGAATTCTCCACCAATTCTCTATGTGTTGTAAATAATGTAAATAATGCTGTATTATCCTTGGTTATATTCCGGAATAAACCGGATCCTCACAAACACATAACCTCTTATGTTGCATCAAGTCTCTTTATGTCTGGTTTTACAGTCATCCTCAAGATTATACTGGATCCATGTAGACGTTAAGCAGGATAGGAATTACCTTATGGCAAAGCTTTTCTACCAGTGCAAACCAAACAGATTCAATTGTTACATTTTCTCTACATCCGCTGTCTTGTATACATATTGTAAACATCCTCACTTTTAACGCAGTCAATGTTATAGCAAATGGGAAAACTGTAAGTTCTGATTTATTAGCGCGGATATGAAATAGCACAACACGGTGGTGCAATACTGGACGGAGATGTTCTTTTTCAAGCGCTATACATGAATCATGAATTTGCGTTTCAAAGACAACATGAAAAAAAATCAAACTATCGCTAAAATAAGTAGGGTTACCGTACTTGCATATGTGGTGCTATAATGATTGTGTAAAATGTAGAATTAGAACATTGTGTGTAGCATACATAATATCATGTCCATTCTTTGTACTATTCGACACTTTGTGAAATACCTGTAAAAACCTGATTGGGGGTTATGACAAAAGTGAATAAAAAACGTGACTCGATGTTCTTTATTTCCAAGGCGTGTGAAGAGGCGTCCTACATTATTAACGGAGAGACCAGGGTGTCCATGGCCTGTCAGAGTCAGCTTGTAAGTATAGACATGTAGCCTTCCATATTGGTTTGTTTGTTTGTTTGTTTGATTAATTAACGTCCTATTAACAGCATGGTCATGTAAGGACGGCCTCCCATGTATGCAGTGTAGTGCGTGTATGTTGTGCGAGGTGCGTGTTTTGGGAGACTGCGGTATATTCATGTTGTGTCTTCTTGTATAGTGGAACTGTTGCCCTTTTTTATAGTGCTATATCACTGAAGTATGCCGCCGAAGACACCAAGCAACACACCACACCCGGTCACATTATACTGACAACGGGCGAACCAGTCGTCCCACTCCCTGTATGCTGAGCGCTAAGCAGGAGCAGAAACTACCACTTTTATAGACTTTGGTGTGTCTCGGCTAGGGGACAGAACCCAGAGCCTTCCTCACAATTTTTATTCAGTGATATAGCAGTATAAAAGGGGCAACAGTTCCACCATACAAGAAGACACAATACGAATATATCGCAGTCACACAAAACAAGCACCACACACTACACATACACACTACAAATCGCAAACATCGGAAACCGTCCAAATATGAACCTTGTCGTTAATAGTAAATTTTAATGAAACAGAAAAAAAACTTTTGTAAAGTTATATGTGCCGTCATAATAATGAATCAAGAACTTTAAATATTATTCACCGCCCAAAGTAACATTTTGAAAATTACAAGACTTACGATGTATAGGTTTAAAGTGTTAAGTTAAATAAGAACTAAAATTCAATTTTGGCAGTATTGGTGAAGATATTTTTACATCTGCTGTGTAATACAATGAGTACATAACGTTTGATTTGGTGCATTCGATTAACCTCCTATTTACTATCAGGGTCATAACGGTCAAGAGACCGCAGAACCAAATGATTTCGCTATATACGATATATTAACGTTTGCCACTGTCCAGGTTAAATGGAGTTTTCAAGTCTGGTCACCTGTCACTAAATCTGAAGAATGGTATCTCGTATACCTGTGAATAAAAAGAAATTAAGATCTACCATCTTGCTTAACTTTTATGTGGGGGGTGCCATCTCTCAAAAATTGACCAAAATATTCATGAAATTCCAATATTGATTATCTCCCCCGTCAGACACACAATTGACAGAATTTTTTTTTATATATATATATTTTACATCTACATGTATTGCCCAACCCACATATTAAACAACTGAAACTGATGCGCCCTGAATACCCAATCAGCAGGCTCCGAAACATTCACCTCTCTATGAAATCTTGTGCCCAAAATGGGATTTCCAGGAATCTATTTTTGGTTTGATTCTGCGGTCCCTATATCAAGGCGCCAAGCAGTGACCTACAATATTATTGTATAGTATTACAACTAGTTGTTCAGTGGTTTCTGAGATATGTTGTCATATAAACATAACATCAGAAACAGGAATGGCTGCTTTCAGAATCATTGTAGTTATGAGCTTGCAGACTAAACTCGTGTACGAAATCATATCGCCCAAAAAACACATCAAAGCTAATTGTATATGTATACTGAGACAAAATGATGTTTTTAATAGATGTAGCTACATGACGAAAATGCATTTGATATAAAGTACTTGTACAGTTGTTTGAAAGGTCACCAAACTGTTAACTCTTATCATATATTGTCGGATTCTTAATTAAACAGAGCATTTATAAATTAAGATTGTTCCTACCACTTCAAAACATAAGAATCGAGAGAAGAAGGTCAATGTTAAGGACTGAGACCACAATTAATTTTGCTATATGTTTCATTGTAACGTTAAAATTCATAATTACGTTGAGAAGTTTCTATCTAACCTGGTCAAGGTCAATATCCGAGGAACAAATTCTGAAAGTTTCAACCTAGCATGACCGGCATTTCCTCAAAATATCTGTCACCATGTGCCAATTATATACATCCGGGTCTAGGGTTGGGTTCAAAACAGGACTTTTTAAACAGGATCCTGGAGCAATAAAAACATAAGAAAATTCAATATTTTACACTATAACATTTAAAATGACATATACACTACACATCTACATTCAATTTCTTGGCAAATACTAAGTTCACAAGGGCATGCTGAATGTTTTCATAAAATACATACATTTCTGAAGGAACTTCATTTATGTGTACTTAAACCGGAAGTATGTAATTGTTGCCTCAGTTCATGAAAATTAAATGTAACCATATTGTTGTACTACAGGTTTGCGACGCTATCGCGCATGGATCACCACTCGGAAAGAGGTCAACCAGACAGGCCGCTGGTCAGACCACAAACGTGAAATGTTGCACAACTCCCCTGTGTAATAGGGATATCATTACCATTGATAACCCCCATGCATCAAGTAAGTAGCATTTAGTTCATGTAACACACTCATGTCATTTGATGTGTGAAAACCCGCATTCATCAAGTAAGTTGCTAGGTTCTCTGTGACATCCTCATGTCATCTGATATTCGATAACCCTTATACATCAAGTAATTCACTTCTCTGAGATCCTCATGTCATATTATATTTGATAACCTTTATACAACAAGTAATACACTTCTCTGTGAGATCCTCATGTCATATGATATTTGATAACCATTATACATCAAGTAATTCACTTCTCTGAGATCCTCGTGTCATATGATATTTGATAACCCTTATACATCAAGTAATTCACTTCGCTGAGATCCTCATGTCATCTGATATTTGATAACCTTTATACATCAAGTAATACACTTCTCTGTGAGATCCTCATGTCATATGATATTTGATAACCATTATACAACAAGTAATACACTTCTCTGTGAGATCCTCATGTCATCTGATATTTGATAACCCTTATACATTCAAGATAATTCACTTCTCTGAGATCCTCATGTCATATGATATTTGATAACCTTTATACAACAAGTAATTCTCTTCTCTCTCTGGATCCTCATGTCATCTGATATTTGATAAACCCTTATACATCAAGTGATTAACTTCTCTCTGAGATCCTCATGTCATATGATATTTGATAACCATTATACAACAAGTAATACACTTCTCTGTGAGATCCTCATGTCATCTGATATTTGATAACCCTTATACATCAAGTAATTAACTTCTCTCTGAGATCCTCATGTCATATGATATTTGATAACCTTTATACAACAAGTAATTCACTTTCTCTGAGATCCTCGTGTCAGCTGATATTTGATAACCCTTAAACATCAAGTAATGCATCTTCTTCTGTGAGATCCTCGTGTCATTTGATATTTGATTAAACCCTTATACATCAGGAGATTCACTTCTCGAGAATCCCCAGTGTCATATGATATAGTTGATAACCCTTATACATCAAGTAATTCACTTCTCTGAGATCTCTCGTGTCATAATGATATTTGGATACCTTATACATCAAGTAAGTTGTTTCGTTCCCCGTGAGATCCTCGTGTAATTTGATGTATGTTAACCCTCATATACATCGAGTCAATCTGATTAAAATACAGATCCATATTAATACTATGTTCAATAGAGGATCTGACAACATCCCATCAGGGGTCATGTTCGGATGCCCTTCTTACCACGTGTCACACATCAAATTAATTTTCTACAAATTGTTTTGTCAATTGATAATTCCAAGTGTACAATATATATAGGCATTGTGTGCTCTTTGGTCGACATGACTATATACAAAAAATAATTCTGCCAGCTTTTTCCCAACTACTTCGTCCAAGTCATGATTCTGGCAGCAAGCTTTGAAGTGGCCAATTCCAATTGTCACCAGAATGTGACCCCATAATGGGATGTTGTCAGATCCTCTTATACAAACGTAGGGATAATAATGATCTGTATTTAATCAGATTCTCATCAAGTATAAGTCATCAAGTAACAGTATTATCATTGGTTCATATATGAATGTATGTACATGTAACAGTATTAACATTTGGTTTATTAGAATGTATGTACATGTAACAGTATTATAATAGGTTATATCAGAATGTATGTACATGTAACAGTATTCATATGACATGGTTATCATCGAATGTATGTACATGTGACAGTATTATAACGCATGGTTATATCCGGACTGTATTACCTGTACTTGCTTTTATTGGTTATTTATTGTTTTTTTTTTGAATGAGCTCATTATATAATATATTATATCGGAATAATCTAACAGTTGCGGTTTGATTGATAAAAAAAATTATGTTGACTTACTTTTCTAAACAAACTTAAACGTCTCTTTGTTTTCTCCTCTACCAGCGGGTACCGGGCCATTGTGCAGACAAAGGCTGGGACCGACTGTGCCGCTTTAGATGCCATGAGAATCTGTGATAATCCAGAGTCGGCCAAATTGTTGTGTCGTGCAGCAACTTGTGGATTGTGTTCCTAAATTCGAAAGTGAAAGTACTGGCAGATATGTTAAATGGTTTCTAGTCAAATGTCAAATATCCATCTATATATTAATTACAGATGTCTTTTTTAAAATAAACGTCCACAATAGTACTTGAGTTATTTTTTTGTGATAATGAATTTTGGGTTTTTCAGTTTGAGAATTTTAACATTCTAAAACGCAAAAACAAGGGGATAATAACATTGATTACTAAGGCCACACTAAATTGAAACCTAGTTCTTCGGGATTTCAAGCCCCTAAAATGGAAAAATATAGAAAAAGAATTAATGCCCCTATTTCAGCCGCCCGGAAAATCCGAAGAACGAAAGTTCAATTTTTCCCTTCCCGTTTCTGGTTGGTGTTTTAGATAGCGGCCGAAATCCGTATCAACTTAAGCGCATTGAACGGTAGGAAAATGAAGTATAAGCGCAAAAGGGACCAGATTAAGAAAAAATGATATGAAAATGGCGGGTGTTTACATTGCAACTGTGGAAGAACTTTTGACAGAAATGTTGTTATTGCCTGTACTGTAATAGAATGCCCGAGTGAAATGGACGTTTAAAGATTTTGTTCGATTCTATAAACCCAAAATGACGAAAATGTGATCGATGTGGTTGATTGCGTAATAGACAATCAATACTTAAAATCGCGAACTTATATTCTTTTCTGATTATTGACCATCTAATTCAAAGTTATTTTTTACTTTAAACTTCATATCATGCCAACAACATCAATACATTAGAATTTATCTCCTCCCAACTTTAGAATGACTTTTGTATTGGATCTTTGTTTTGTTTTCAAAGATGAAAGCAATTCACAAAAACTAAGATACCCCGGTAAGAATTAATGTAAAACGTAATTGATTTAATATGATGCATAATGATATGAATCATTCACAGCATTGGAAGAGCGAAGCTCTACTTGTTTATTTTAGTTTCTATTTCATGTAGCTAGAAGACATAATTTAGAAATAAAAGGACGTGCTTTAAATATAGAAGTATGTGATTAAAATAATTGTCTAGGCATAAACTCAAAGAAAAAAACCTCAAAGATTCGGATTTCTCTTGGTGTCAATGCAAGGCTTGGAGTGCAGCGAACTCCGAAACCTATGATTCTGGGTGCCATTTGTGTTTAACGGGTGATGTCATGTCGGTGATTCCCTTTGTGCTTCATCTCTCGCTTTGTGGATATTTTGGCAAATATATTTCGTAGCTTGTTAGATTTCAAAGGTGTTATTATTATTATTTGAAAAAAGGATTAAAAACAGTTTTTTAAATTAACTCCTGTTATGCATCTGCATTAGCTTAAATATATAGTTATACTGGGGAGAGGCAGTACGCGCAGCAAACGCACAACCGGAACAGGTTTAAACCGGGTGAACGAAAAATTATTTATTCCATAGCAATGCAGGTCAATTGATCTCAATATGTAACTACTTTTTCTTACGTACATGTTAGCCTGGAAAGAGAGCTTCGATAATTCAATAATGAACAGTTTTTTGCGTGTAATTGAAGTCCTGCCATACTCAAATAACTAGTCAGACTGAACTGTCAGGAATTATATCACACTGTGATTTATTTAATATTTAAAATATTTACATTTCAGGTTTCATACAGGTCCCAAAATTGTAGATCTTTAGATCTTTAAATCTTTTGGCACAATGACGCTTCTAACAACACTCCACCACATCGTAAACGAACTACAGTTTCACTGAATCTTTAGCGACCCACTAATTATGACATCAAGCAGTTAACGCAGTTAATCGTATTATCATTCCATCGTCCATCATAAACAAGTCGAAGTCTCGGTGCTCTCTGGAAGTCCATTGGAACTTTGAAACATTCAGCTTTGATTACAACCGAACAACTTTGAGCGACCATGTCGCAGTCAAAGAAAATTACATTTCAAGCGAAGCGAGACAACCATGAGATGATATTCCTCCTAAAAAAGGCCTTAAGGTGCACTGTGACCACAAGACAAAATACGAATACTGAATCAAAGTACTGGAAAGTACTAAATGGCTCGGTCTTGACGATAGGAGGAATAATATTTCTAAGCTCAATACTACTGTAGTTTTGTTACAATAAGAATAAATTTGGCTGGTGTTCCTTCCAGTTTGGACTTTTGAGGATTCGCTTGCACACCAAGGTGTAAAATAAGAGACACATGACTAAAATCTTGGAAGCCCATTCTAATATTTCCAATGAATGTTATATGTCAAATGATTTTTATAACAACATTCAGTCAATTTTCCCTTGTTAATTATGATGTTAATGAAAATATCCATTCTTAATGACTATTGTCATCAAAGTTCCTGGGATCCACAGTAATCAGTTAACAAGTATTGGTTTATGCAGCCAGAGAAAAGACCAAGAGGCAATACTTTTTCTCATGCCAAAATGTCTCTTAAAATATGAATATGTCTGTCCTCTAGAAGACTTATCAATATCACATCTACGATGATTTTTTAAATAAATTGGTCAATATGTCTACTTTTTACAAGTTTTGTAATCTATTCATATATCATTGCTATCGAACTTCAATTCCAAACCGGTATAAACTTGTTAGCTCACCATAGATCCATGAAATTGTTTGTTACACTCTTTTAACTTCAGGATTGTGTTTTTACAAAAATTACAAACTTGAATTTTCTACACAACATTTTTATTTTCAAATCCTCATACCTCTGATGAGTATTACTAAAAACTGTCTTTACCAAGTGAATCAAATATTTTCAGTTTAAGATGCACAGGAAGAGATAACATTCCTTTATTTCTTAATAAATAGCAAAGCACGCGATTTAATTGTTTGTTCAGCAGGTTTTTTTCCCTTTCTTTAAAAACGCTAAAAACCGATTAAACATTAATTTTCTGTACCTAGATATGTAAACAATTCTTATAAAATCTAATTCTGTATTCCATAACATCAACTGGTGTTGTTGTACCGATTTACGTCTTGAGAAATATCACAATTTTTATCATTTTCTGATATTAAGTTCTAATTTCCAATGTTATGCAATATTGTTAAAGATGCTCCACCGCCGACAAAGCATAAATGATATTCATTATTTTGAAGCAAAATGATTGGTGGTATTATCATGTGTATACTATGATCTAATTTAACACATAAAAAAATAATATGAAAATTATTTGGTTTGCCTTTTGGTTGGATACGCAATCAGTAGTTCATTCCATTTAAGGATATAGTGCCACGGGAATTTTTTCGGGATGTCAATTATTATTTTTCATATTTTTGACTTGAGAGTAAAATTAGAAGCTCAAACATTTTCCAAATGGGTGGTATTGGTGTAAAGTAAGTAACTTTTTGTAAATGAAGAAAAATACTTAAAACAGTCGTCCTCCTAATCTTGATAGTGAAAAAATACCATTTCTCGCGGTGGAGGCATCTTTAAAATTCATGTAAACATTTTGTTGTAGACATACAGCTATATTTCTTTGATATCAATAACTAGTGTTTTATTGGCAAATAATATGATAAAAAGTTTGGGATACATTCCATATCATATAACACGTAAAAACTGGTATAAATTTGCGCAGGTTACTTTTTAGGGCCTAAAAATGCTTAAAAAATCTAACTATCAGTATATTTTGCGCATCAAAAACAATGGGGAAATACATGTCAGCGGAGTCACAAAGAACCGATGTATGCAAAGGTGACATTTCAAATGCAAAATATTTCCCGCATAAATGCTTGACAACAAAGTGTTGTATTAGATAGAAATAAACATATGAAAAGCCGCATTTGTGTTTGTTTTTCTTTTATTGGCCACCAGTAACCTGAAACTGAAATATCTAGCAGATGTCCAAAACATCGGCTGTCTGGTCCGCCGTACTCCGTGCACATGTCAATGCTTTGAGATATTACACATGAATAGTAATCATGAATATTTGAAAAGAGTAGAATATATTTACATTGGCACAATAAGTAATAAGTGTGTTTGAGATCATTAACAATCAACAGTAATCAGCTAGCGGATACGTAGTTTAGCTTGCAACAGTCACAGTGTGCATGATTTGTCGAGATTTGTAAGACAAAATATTCTTTTCCACCAGGTAAGATTCTAAGTCATAAAGGTAGATTGAAAATAGGAAGGGAGATAAAATAACCAGATAAATATTTGTAGCGGGATCAGACTAGGTTGATTATCGGTGATCAGGTAGCTCAGTCAGAAGAGCTACATTTTCTTCTCTCTCCTGTTACATATGGTACCATACTGTGCATGTAGATATTCAAGGTAAATCAACAATGTTCGCTGATCTTGCAGAATTGCCTTACAGTGTTATAATGAATGCAGTAAATGTATGTCTCATTGGTGTGATTGATTTAAAGGCAGTTCATGTGGTGACCGAAAAAAAGGTTAAATCAATACATTGATAGTCAAGGCGGGGAAAACATAAGACGACCTGTGTTATACAAATTAATGTTGAATTGATTTTCATTAAATTGTCTCGAAGGTGATGATTAGTGTGTTATGAACGATAAGCTTAATATGTTTTTTGACAACAAAAATATAAACAGCTAATGTCATATTGTGTTTTAAATTTTAAATAATCTTTTATTTATTCATTTCATTTCATTTCAAGCATGTACATGTCATAGAATATAAACAAATATCACGTATATGCTTAAATCATATTACAGTTAAATTCACAACAAGGAATTTGAAGATAATGATAGTAATTTTTTCGGGTTGAAAATGATTACAATATTAAGCTTCCACAGTTGAAATTACTTCTTTTTGTTCACACAATTCTTCTCCTAGACTGTTTCCAGTTGAAATGATACATGCATGCTGACATTCTGTAAAACATAAGGAAACAATAAATGTGTTAACAGATTAATTACTGAAAGGCTAATATCATATAATTAAACATTTTAATCATAAATACCAATACCAGCATAGAGGAAATATTATTGAAGTTTAATTCCCGCTGTTCTTCAGTCCTCCTGTTCTAACATGTAAGGTTTTTTGTCTTCATAAATTGATTTGTAAATATACAGTCTATAAGCAGTTTTGTTATAATGTGCACAAGAAGTAATAAATACACACGTATGCATAGGTACAGTGGTAAATTTAATAAGTTATACAGAAAATCATGGTGCTGATCATGAAAAGCGTAAAGTCTATTTTGTTGAGTAAAAAGTTAAAAAAACTAACATTGTTCACACCCTAAGGTGTAATCGCACTAAAAACAGTGATCATGTGGGCTTTTGTGCGATTGCATTTGTAAGACTGTGCCAGGTGGTAGAGATTAGTTCCGCCTCGAGTGATCAACACAATGCAAGTGGAGAGTCGGGAATATGTTTTATGTAAGATTTAATTGCTAATCTCTGATGCTTGTTGGTAAAATATAACTCAGGATATAATTGCTAAACAATTAACAGTTTTCTCTACATTTGTTACAGGATTGAAACAGCTTTTTTAAGTGCTTTTTAAGAATTATGAAAAAGAAAATCGGCATTTTCGTCGATCTAGTAGTCCAAAAAATATCACTTCGAGTTATATGAACATTCCATATATGATTTATGTCATTCGGTCAAAAAATGTACTTCGTATTACCTAGTTTAATGAATATGCTGTATATTTATGATCAGAACGTCAAGCTCCTGTGGTGAAAAATCAACAAATGTTTTGAAAAGTATGGTTTAGTGTAATCTCTGAACGTGCTTTTAGTATATAGATATAATCTGATATTTATTACATGTGCTTATAAAATTATCGATAATTTATGGATGTGGTAGATATTCATAATTATTAACTGCCGTTAGTTTTTAAGATTACGCCACCTTGGACATCTACAAAATTCACGGTCTGTCACGTACTATTTTATCATTAGACCAAGTTGTCAAAATTTTGTTAGAGTTGGTCTTTCTTTCCATTGTAGTTCCGGATGAAAGGCATGTGGCCATAACACAGCCGTGATAAATGCATCTCCATTTCGCCATGAAATGTATTTGCTCCGAGACAAATTTGATTCAAATTACAAAATTCATTAAGGTATCAATTTTGATGTTCGAGGTGAAATATTGATTTCATTTTTTTCCGTTGCGGGATAACTGTCACTAATAGGGAGTAAACGACTGAGGGGAACCAGCTTCGGAGCGAAGCATTTTTGGGACAAAACGTCTTCATTCATTGTAAACACCATTTTGGGAACGAAAAGTCTAGATACTTTGTAAACAATTCAGGTGAAAATTTTCAAACAGAAGATCTTTTGGATAGTGTATATAATAAGGATATAAAAGCCGTAATATACTATTCCTATTTCAACGTTACAGATACGCTTATATCGGTAACTTTCATATTCAAAATTTGCTATCTAAAATTCCCGGTAAAATCAAAGTTGTTGAATACACTGCCGCTAGGAGCGCTAGTATCTGCGAGCAATTTCTAAGCCAATCATATTGAGGAAATTGACTGTAAGAGAATTTTGCAACCACGATCACAATGGCGAGGTGACCCTCGCCAAAAACCTTCTTTCTTTCGGTTGCGATTTACTTTTGGCAATTTTGCGATTAGTAAATTTGCGAATGTCGCGAATTAGCATCTACATAATTTATATTGTTTGGGCAATCATTCGAATTTTAAATTTGCCATCGTTTATCTTCGCGAACTTTTTTTGACTTGGAAATCGCCAAATTTAATAACCGCTAGACTAGCCACCAGATCATAAGTTGTAGTTTGTAATAGAGAGAAAAGAAATCAAGCCAAATTTCAGTGACTTTTTTAATATTCTAGAAACTGGTTGCCGCGAAAGAAAGCTGGTTTATAGTACTCTGCAATCTCCTAAAACAACGCAGGCGGGCCGTCCTTAAATGACCTTGGCTTTTAATAGGACAATAATCGAAACAAACAAAAATAAAACAAACAAACAATCTCTCCTATCTTTCCTTTGTCCTCTTCTAAGCAACAAAACTGCATGATTAAAACATTCGTTCCGTATAAGGTAACAAAGCTATGGAAATTACAAAACAAGGGATGATACTAAATTAGGCTAGTAGCATTGTGATTTACATATTAATTTAGTAACACTATCAGCATAGTAGTCATATCTTTGGTACCTTATAGAAAGTGTTTGTATTCCTCGTCATCTCGCCATTATTTGTCGAAAGGACAAATGTATTTCCATCTATAATTTGTTTTATTCTTAAATCGTCTTAAATGATATGATACTATTACTCCCAATCTGATTTAAATACAAATCGTTATCATTTTGTTTTAACGGATTAACGTATAAGGATCTGTATTTAAATAAGATTGCTACTACGTCAAGAACGTTTTCTACTGACATTGTATGTAGTATTCTTTGATATGTCAACCGTATACATGCATTTATATTTTAGCGGAAATTATTTTAACGCAAGATGTTGTGCACTAAATATGATAACTGCACTTGTATATTCTATGCATCAGAAGGATATCTATTGAAAAATTGTCAGCTGAAAACTAACTGTGACTTTGCATTTTGTATTGCGAATGATTCTACGTTTGCCCAATAGATTAATGAGCGTTTGCGAGCACGAGGCGTGGCTATATACTGCATGGCGATCGGTCAATTAATACGAAAGATAAGAATGTATTATTCCGCTAACTTATTACAAACACATTTTGCGCCAAAATTTGAATACGCCAAATTATTATTTGACAAGTAGTTGTAGGTTAAGTGCATCGTCGATATCCAGTACGAGACCTGTGATAGTAACTCTACATCCTTTGTGGTTTAACGCTGGCCTGTTAGTGCTGAAATATTGGGGTTTAACCCGTCATTTCTGCCGATAAGTACTGATTGGATAATTGATGGTTTGATAACTTCTGTATGTGACCTCACGATTACACCGAGATTATTGAAATACTTTCCTGTAAGACCTTTATCCGCCGTTTACTTAGCGTTAACACTCTTTGTATGGTGGTAAATGGATCTCCCGATAAGCAATAGGGCTGCCGTTTTAATCGAGGGTGGAGCAGATTAGCGTAGGTCCTATGGATTAGTGGAGATCAAGAGGAATCACATCAGGGGCCTCATACAGGGAGTTACATTCATAATGTTTTTATTCGAGTCTGCAAGAACTTTCCTTCAATTTTATATCTGTAATTATTAATGGGTCAAAAGTTAGGTAGCGGCTTTTTCTGATAGGGAATATCCTTGGTCGAAAATTAATCATTTCTATTTTCCTGACCATATTGTCATAAATAAGGATACATTTATATAACCATTACTCGATATTGGTAATAATAAAATAAAAAAATATATACTTTAAAAATTAAATACATTTTAATGAAATGTTATAATAATGTTGATAAGATATATCTACTACTTGATGATTATATTAAAGTTGAATTTCTTGTAATTTTCATCATCACAAACTCTCATAGAACATACAAATATGAATGCTTATATATGATGGTTCAGATCACAGTCAACGTCACGTGTCAAACTTTCGGGAAATATCGGAAAACCTAGTTGCATCACGTGACCGACATCGGCGATACCCGTATAGAGCGGAACCCCCCGAGCCGTATCACGTGGTCAATACCTGAACAGATCAGAATAGATCGGAACAGTTCGGATACTTCTGAGCCATTTTTCGTGTACACGTTAAAAATCAATATTTCAATTTTTAATACCTTTGCTAATTCGAACTTTACAAAAGTCGGTAAATATCGAAAGTTTAAAACTTAGAGAGGCAGAGAAAAATATGCAAAAAACACAAGTCACAGACCATACAACTTTAAATATTATACACAGTTACATGGTAAATAAAATACAGATGTCGTAGTTATAAAGTTATTTCCACTTAATGTTACAAATACAGACGTTTACATATCAACCAGAAAACTTTTAATTTTCGAAACTAGCTATTTGGCAATTTTTATATCCTTACTTCAAATAGATATCTTCTGTTACGAAGGAATACAATAAAAGTACATAGTCATTTAATTAAATATTTTTTTTATATTTCATTTTCTTTATTGTTTGAACGCTATAATTATATCAAGTAAATGTTGTATTATTTATCAGTAAACCAATAATAGCCCAAATAATAAATGATATTAATATATACTGATACTGCAAAATATTTCACAAATATGGTGTTAAGACATACTTCATGACTTATATAACGTAGGAAAAACAATGCGGAGGACAAAATTTAGCTCAAATACGCAGGAACAAACTTGAAAGCTTTTCATGGTTTTAAAGTCTTTAATAACTTGATGGACTTGGTATTCTTAATACATTCGTTACTAATTCAATATTAAACACAATACATGTTACCGCAATTCTTCTATATAAGTATACAATTATATGAATTCTAAATTCAGTTATTTTTAATAAAAAAATGTATTTAAAAGATTTCACATATTCGAGAGGATGGTAAATATATAGATTTGTCACGTTGCATATTATGACCTTAATTAGACAACTAAGCGGGTTAAATAAGTTTACCTATAATCTCCCGTGGGGAGCCTCAATAGGAAATGCTACATTGCTGCTCTTAAAGACGGACACAAATACCTCTAAACTAATTAGGGTTATAAGTAAATATAATACAATACCAAAACTATGGACGATAAATACTCAAATCTACCTTGATGTTATTATTAGGGGTATTAACCTTAGTGTATTTACACGTCGGGAATCTGGCAGAGTGATCGGGACAAATTGAGGAAACTTGTCCTTTATAAAACTGAAGCATTACAAATCAGAAAGGAACAAAATATCTTACGTAAAGTATATTTACATGAACATTTGGGGAGATTTATATAACGATTATTGGACAGAGCGGTTATGTGATCAAATGATCAAAATATGGAGTAGCAGATTTACGTGATACGGATGTAACAAATGCTTGTATTGGGACGTTCCATAAGTATATAACGATTGGATTTTGTGATTTTCTAATTTTCGAAAATTATTTGGAGGAGTATAGGAAATGCTTTGGAGTATTTGAATCCTCTGGAAGCTGGATTTATTTGATTCACAATCAGGTGAGCAGGAATAACTCTCGTTGAGATGACATACCTTATTTACATGTAAAGAAAACGTATATTGTTTGAAAGTAATGTCAACAAATAACAAAATGAACGAGACATTTGAAAATACACTGGATATTGTCAAGACAGACTTACAATGTATATCCTCTGATTACACAAGCGTGGCAGATAGACACGCCTCTGATGAAAGGACTTTGGAATTGATGAGAAATGACTTGAATTCTATGAAAAATAATAACGATGGAATTCTCCGTGACTACCTGAAGATTACAAAGGACGCAAAAACACAGCTACAGTACATCTCGTACATGCTTCCAATCTGTCAGGAGGTACCCTCTACAGCGTGTTCTTCAGTTCACGGTGATAAACGGATATACAAGCGGTATGACAGCTCTCATGACTTTTACAAACTTAGACTAACTCACAAAGAGCATAAACGATTGTTTGAAAATATCTCTGGGACAAAAGTGGAAGAGTATTTTCACGAGTCTGAGCTACCAACACCAAGAGAATAAGACAAATATTGTATAGCAACTAATGTTCACGTTTTCATTTCGTGGTTTATAGGTAAATTGTGCTATTGTACTTTTACATAGTTAATCCATTTTGGCGGTAATTTCATTTTTGCGAATTAATGTTGAATTAATATGAAATATGAGTTTATTTACACAAAACGAGGTCAGTTAGTGGTCACATAAAAGATAGTACGACGCACTATATGTGCAGTTCTTAAATTTATAGGGTGAACACCATTCTGATTACAATACAGATCCTTATAATCACTCCGTTCAATAGAGAATCTGACAACATCCCATAAGGGGTCATGTTTAATATCACCTGATCATCGATATTACGTCCCAGTATACATATACAATTAACTTTGTTGTGATCTTATGGCCAGATGACTATGTACTCGTGAATAATTCTGCTTTTTAAAACTATAATCTCCTCCCCTGCAATATTCACTTTGAAGGCACTGCAGACAGTAATTTGATTGTCCATTTCCAAAGGTCACTGGGACGTAAACCCTAATGCGATGCTGTCAGATCCTCTTATCAAACGTAGTGATAATGAAAATATAAATTTTAATGAGATCGGGTGAACAAATAGATAACATTAAGCTGATTGTATTGGAAAAAGCACAGAAGGAATAGTCTGACGTTGATTGATTCAGTGGTACGATAAGATGATATATACATGATCAAACGATCAGTGTAGTTTATAGGAAGTAATCATGTTAGGTATTGTCTTTCGAACATTTATGATAATAATGATTTTAAACATATTTTTTATTGTCGTAAGTTATTGACAACAGGGAATTGGACACAAGTTTTGCTAACTTAGTAACGTCCTCTCCTGAATACTTGAAATCTATGATGCATAAATATTTTAATATAATAATAATATCAGTGGACATTTAACATCTTGAAATGGTATTTAAAGAAATAAATTCGAATGAAAGGTTGAAAGAACATTTTATAAGTGATACAGGCATATGATAACAGTGAAATCAGGAGAAACTAACTATTGACATCGCTACTTAGATTATTATATCACTCAACTGTTATCAACTTTTATACTTTTATCAAAATTAAATATCAATTAATCAATGACAAGAGGCCCAGAGGGCCTGTATCGCTCACCTGGTTTGTAATGCCAAGTAATGTTCTGAATACAGGTTCATTGTTTCTTTTCTGAAGGAATTTTAATATTAACCTCTAAATCCCCTATTGGGCCCCACCCCTCCCGCCCCCAGGGGGTCAGAGCCAAAATTTATACAAGTTCTGTTCCCCTTCCCCCAAGGATGTTTGTGGCCAAATTTGGTTACAATCCATGCAGAACTCTATGACTAGTAGCGATATAAAGGAAATTTTGACGGACGGACGGACGGACGACGGACGCCACGCCAAGACATAAGCTCACCGGCCCTTCGGGCCAGGTGAGCTAAAAATGGCAGGGGTTGTTGAAAGAAGTGATTAGTCGACGTTGATACATCACGTCATCTTTTATCTTAAATGTAATAACAACAAAAGAAAACGAATATTAGGATCGCTGGCTGGCGAGGCAAAAATGGCTGCTTCGGCTTGATTTTTGCAGTGAAAATGTTGGATACTGTATACGTAGTGAAGTTATATTTGAGTTAATTTCATTTAGAGGTTTTTTTAAACTCGCCTGTACGTTGTGGATGCCAAGAGCCGTTTTTATAGAATATATACCTCCGTGAAGTTGATTTCTAGTTCCTAGTTCTTTTTCCCACTAAATTGTCGATTCCCAGTTACTTCTTAACATAACAAATGGTTCAATATATATTGACTTAGTAAGCATTTTAATGATCTACTTAGGCTTTACTGCCGTTCTATCATAAGATTGCACGATTGTGTTACAGTACTAGTGTATCGACTCACTGTAGTAGATTACATCGCTACATGTTACAGGTGAAGTGTCTATGTTATACGCATTGTGATTGACTGAAGTGTGTATATTAATAAACGTGACACAACCTAATTGTACATCCACGGGAAAACACCCCAATTTAATATGGTCCCTATTTGTGCATTCGGGACGTTGTAAGTACGTCGAAACAATTACAAATGTTCAAATAGATAAACATCTGAAAAATTGATCTTTGTAAAATAGAAGTGTTACGCCGAAAAAATAAATAACGCTGATATATAGAATTCGTGCTGTAAAAATATACATGACTGTTTTGATCCGGGGTGTTTTTTCCGTGTTACACCTAGCACATGTGACGAATTTGACGGACCGAGTTTCCTGAAATAGCTGTTGTAAATATATAAATAATATGATTGAAAAAAAGAGATAACACACAATTAGGTTATACTATCTATAGCAGATACATAATATTGATTTAAACATAATAATACTGGTAATGAATAAATATGAAGGTCAAGAATAAACTGGTAATGAATAAATATGAAGGTCAAGAATAAACTATCTGCTAAAACATAACTGTTCAGTTTCATAATTATGGTAAGGTATATTTTAAATGTAAATTTAACTCTTAATTTGAACTTTATACTGAATAATACAGTGTGGAAGTACTAAAAATCGTCGATCGCCAAGCTGTCAACGCGTGCATATTGCACATCATGTGTGCGTTACTATTTTGATCTCTGCTAAAATTGCGCCAAAATTTTAAGCGGTTCAATCGATCACAGCAAAAATTAGAAGCAGTCCTCAACCGATCATATGTCGACATGTCAAACCCACGAACCGATCTAAAAGTACGCGAAAGAGTAGTGAAAATGTACAATGATGGAGTGTCATATGGAAATATATATGTAAAGCGGTCGGCGTTTGTAAATCCACATGTCGAAACATCACAAAGTTGTACAAGGAACAGCATGGTTTTTTCTCTGCTTCCACGTGTTCGCCTATCAAGACACCAACAAAGGTCAGTGAAGAAGTTGTTAAATTCGTTGAATATCAGAAGAAAATGAAACAAAAGCATTTACGGTCGTGAAATTCGAGAGAAACTTATTGAGGTAAACGTGTGTACTTGTATGTAAATGAAAATGAGCCTGCTCTGCCGCAGACAGGTGAAAAAATGTTAACAAATATTCTTGAACAACGTGGACTAAATCTTCCAACCACCATACTCTCCTCATTACAATGTTGCCGAGTACGTATTTCATGCCATGCAATCCAGGCTTCGTAAAAATCCGTCGTATTCATCCGAGTTCACAGAATTAGCGATCATCGATGCCCTGTCTGACATTCCTGGTTCGGAACTAAGTCGCTATTATGGATTGTGTGATTATGTTTGAGATTAGGCCTGACATAAAACAGAGAAATCTCTGGTAAAAAGAACTGTTTTATATTTCGTAATTCACTGGAAAAAAGAGTTCTGTTCACCATCAAAAGCAGCTTTATTTATATTGTGCACACACGTTTTTTCTATTCTATTTTTAGATCAACTCAGCCAATCACAATGCGTGTTACATAAACACTTCACCTGTAACATGTAGCGATGTAATCTACTACAGTGAGTCGATACACTAGTACTGTAACACAATCGTGCAATTTTATGATAGAACGGCAGTAACTTCTGCACTAAATAATCATTACTTTTTAAATACCCTAAAATTGGTTCAAAATGTATATATTTACATTTTGAATAATAATCCATTTAATAGACAGAATGTCATTTTAATAAATTTAGTGGAAATAAGATCGGCAAAATTCATGATATTATCCCACCAGTAGATTAATGGAAAATGACATTTAATCCCAATTTTAAAGTTATTTAAGATGCTGTGCTGCATACGACTTGCTTACCTGTCGTATTTTCGTTATTTGAAAAAAGAAATTCCCCCAAATGCTAATAAGGTTACTCCTTACATTCTGATGAAGCCCTACTCGAGCAGAATTTCTCAGCTGATTAAATTGATGATCTGGTCATATTTTCTGCCATATTTAGCCATTCCAGCTATAACCAGTGCATTCACTGTCTTCCAAGTAGCGTGTATTTGCGGGATATGTTTTATTTATACCATCGATGAACAAAAGGTGAGGCTTGCGATGTTTTCGAATGGATATTTCGTGATTTATATATTTTCTGAATAAAGGCGAGAAAAAGAGAATGCAGAGCTGACGGCCAGTTATGTATGAAAGCTTAGTGAACAATTATTCATCATGTTTCTTGTCTATTCAGATAACAAAACAGTTATTTTATGCCTTCTCAGTCAACATTGAAAACTCTTTCCCTCGACCTCCAGAAAATGGGGGGTTGGGCAAACACTACGGGAGTTTTGACTATTGACTGATAAGGCATGAAACAACTGTACAATATTTGGTGAATATATTATTTTGATTTTAATCAGATTATGCCATTCTCCGATGTTTATAAATATAAAAGGAATACAAAATCTTGTAAATATGAGTTTTCAGACCTTGGCGTCTAGCGACTAATGCAGACATTAAATTCCTTCAATCACTAAACCTGCCAGTCAGCTTTTCGTTTGTTTATGTTTAACGGCCCATTGTCAGTTAGGGTCATTAAGGGCTGAACTTAAATTACAACAACGATATAACTTTTAAAAACATATAAAGTAAAATTAGGTTTATCTGGTAATTCAACCAACAATATGTTTATACACATCTTGGTGATGTGAACAACTGTAATAACTTTAAAGGTATAATAAAATCGGGATTTTTTTTATCTCGGGTATAACACACTTATTAACCATTTATTTATCAAAAATATTGTAAACTCAATGGTAATCGACTAGCGAGAATCTTGAATAGTTTGACTCTGGCAATATGTTCTACATGGACTCGATGGGCAGCGATCTCGTGTGAGCGAATCTGTTCCACTTATCTCTGCACTTTTTCCAACAAAATGTTAAATTTAAGCAAAAAATGATTCAGTTTCTGATCGACATTGAACCCCTTGCTGTGTTTGTGGTGGCATGACTGCAGACGAACAACACAACAGACGCAATTGTTATCAAACACTATAATGATTTCACTTCCCAAAAGTGCTCAAATGTAGGGTATAGCCTAAATAGGAGCCGGATGTGGACCGAATATACGGATCAGATACATACACATAATCTCTCACTGATCTGTATCAAAGTCCATATGGATCTGCGACAAGTCTCGTCATGAATAGAATCAATTTGATTCAATCTTAAATCTTGGTCTTTTAGTAAATTCAAATATTCTTGTAATTAAATTAAAGATAGGTCTCGTCTAATGATATATAATGACAAAATAATTAAAATTTACTCTGTACATTAGCATTTTTCTTAGACCATTTAGGTCCGGGAACATAATTAATTTTTTCTACATTTAGTTGTTACATTAAAGTTCATGAAAATTTCCCAAAATGTCGTTGATAAGTTTCCATCTAACCTAATAAAGGTCATCAACCGAGGAACAAATTATGAAACTTTCAATACAGCATAATCGGTATTTTCTCAAGCAATCTGATTAAAATACAGATCCTTATTATCACTTCGTTTCACAAGAGGATCTGAGAAAATCCCATTAGGGGTCATGTCCAGGTGACCTTTGGAAATGACCAATCAAATTACTACTTGCAAAATTTTGACAGTGCATTTCTGGGGACGAAATAGTTTGAAAAAGCTGTCAGACTTATTTTGGTTTACGTAGTCATCTCGCCCAAAGAGCACAAAAAAGCTAATTGTATATGTATACTGGGACGAAATATCGTTTTCAATTGATGTGACAAGTGTAGAAAATGTATCTGATATGATGTTTGTTTGTTTGTTTGTTTGTTTGATTAATTAACGTCCTATTAACAGCTAAGGTCATGTAAGGACGGCCTCCCATGTATGCGGTGTGTTGTGTGTATGTTGTGCAAGGTGCGTGTTTCGGGAGACTGCGGTATATTCATGTAGTGTCTTCTTGTATAGTGGAACTTTTGCTCTGATATGAAGACCACGTGGTATAAAGGTCATCTGGACGTGACCCCCTATGGGATATTGTCAGATCCTTTATTTAGCGGAGTGGTTATAAGGATCTGTATTTTAATCAGATTGTTTCTCAAGATATCTTTTATCTAGTGTCACCATGTGCACGAGGATAATCATGGAACATCGTTTTTTAATTCCGTCAGTGTGGTACAACGATGTTTCAATTCCGCCAGATCAAAATGTTGGCTACAAATTGCGTCAGACAAAAATGTTATACGCAGAAGACTTTGCAGCAGAAAAAGTAATATATGAGAGTGAAATTGTGTAACATGGATATAGATAAATCTTTAATGTCAAGCTAAGGCAATACATATCTATTGATAGTTTTTATGGAATTACATAATTATTTCCTCGAAAGTGAAAGTTGATCAAAGTACTAAATGGCTCTGTCTCAATGATTGGAGGATATATTTCTAAAGTCAACATTTTTTTGGACAATAAGAAATAAAGTTTGCTAGTGTTCCTTCCAATTTGGACTTTTGAGGATTCCTTGGACACCAAGGTGTTAAATAAGAAACATATACTAAACTCTTAGGAGCCCATTCTAATATTTCCTATGGTGTTATATGCCAAATGACTTTATAGCATCTTTAACCTTTTCCTTGTTAATTTGATGTCAATTAAAATATCCATTCTGAATTGCTATTCTCATTAAGTTCCTGGGACCAAAGTATCAGTTAACAAGTATTGTTTTGCAGCAGAGACAGACAAGAGGCATATTTTTCTATGCCAAAATGTCTTAAATATAGAATATGTCAGTCCTCAAGAAGACTTATCAATATAGTCATACCATTTCTGAATAAACTGGTCAATTGGTCTACTTTTAACAAGTTTTTGTAATTAGTCTTTTGTAAAACAGCAAGTTGATTGATATATCCAAACATGATTTAAACTAGCTCTGATAAAATATCTTAAACATCTTACAGCCATTTAAACAAGAGCTGTCGGAGAACAGCAAAGCTCGCCTATTCAGAAGAAGTTGTTGTTCAAGTATTTACTATTTAAACATGGAAATATGACAAATTAACAGACTAAAAAAAACCTAAAGGGCCCCAAATTGGTTGTATTATCACGTTCAGCATCCATACACATTAGGAAAATAAAATCATAAACATTTATGATGACTTAAGCTTAAACAATAGACAAAATAGAAACTTGCTCAAAAACTTTAACGTGAAATATGACAAATTAACAGACTCAAAAAACCCCTAAAGGGCCCAAAATTGGTTGTATTATCACGTTCAGCATCCATACACATTAGGAAAATAAAATCATAAACATTTATGATGACTTAAGCTTAAACAATAGACAAAATAGAAACTTGCTCAAAAACTTTAACGTGAAATATGACAAATTAACAGACTCAAAAAAACCCTAAAGGGCCCAAAATTGGTTGTATTATCACGTTCAGCATCCATACACATTAGGAAAATAAAATCATAAACATTTATGATGACTTAAGCTTAAACAATTGACGAAACAGAAACTTGCTCAAAAACTTTAACGTGAAATGGGACGCCAACGCTGACGCCGACGCCGGGGTGACAACATTAGCTCCCCCTATTCTTCGAATAGGCGAGCTAAAAACGTCTGGTCTATTTTCATGTTAAGTATACATTATGCCAAAAAGTAATCATTCTACATTTTATTCCAATATCAATTGGGTATCTTGTTAGCTCGCCATAAACCATGAATTGTTTTATACACTTTTTTAACTTGAGGAAATTACAAATGATTTTTTCTACAATATTTGTATTTTCAAATCCCCATACTTCTGATGAGTATAATAAAACTGGCATTACAAGTGACTAAAATATTTTCAGTTTAAAATCAACAGGAAGGGATACATTCCTTTGTTTCTTAAAAATAGTAGACACTGATTTAATTGTTTGTTCAGCAGTTTTTTCCTTTTCTTTAAAAACGCTACCATTAATGTTAAAAAATATACATAGATATGTATACCCTTCTTATCAAAATAATTCTATATCCCATAACGTAAACTGGTGTTGTTGGGCCAATTTACGTTTTGAGAATATTACAACTTTTATCTTTCTGATATATTAGATTATAATTTCCATGTAATGCAATAATGTAATGCAATATTATTCAAATCCGTTTAACATTTGTTGTAGAACAGTGTCATCGCCATATAAAATGATAAAAGTTTGGGATACATTTCAATATTATCTGTAAATAATTTGTCAATAGTTGTCAGACAATTAACATTCTTTTTCCGCCAGATAAGATTCCAAGTCATCAAGGTATATTGAAAATAGGAAAGGAGATATAAATAAGGTACCATACTGTGCATGTATATGTTCAATGTAAATTAACAATGTATCTGATCTTGCAGAATTGCCTTACAGCGTTATAATAAATGCAGTTGTCTCATTGCATTGGATATAAATGATTTAAGGCAGTTCATGTGGCGACCGAAAAAGGTAAAATCACCATTTTCAGAGTGATCAGAGAAGATTGATAGTCAAGGAGGGAAAACATAAGACAACCTGTGTTATGCAAATTAATATCTAATTTATTTTGAATAAAGTATGCCGAAGATGATGATTAGTGTATTATTAACAATAATCTTAAAGATGCTCCACCGCCGACATAGCATAATTGATATTCATCACTTGAACAATAATTGGTGTTTAATTGTGAACTTATATGCCTAATAAACACAAAAAATAATATAAATAATTTATTTCACCTTTGATGCATACGCAATCAGTACTTCATTCCATATAGGATTTAGTGCCACGGATTTTTTTCGGGACGCAATTAATTATTTTCCATATCTTTAACTTCAAGTAAAAATAGAAGCTCAAACTTTTCAATGATTGTAATGGTGTACAGTAAATAACTTTTGTAACTGAAGAAAAATACTAAATGGCCTGCTCCTGTTTTGATGGTGAAAAAATGCTATTTTTCAGCGGTGGAGCATCTTTAATATGTTTTCTAAAAATATTAACAACTAATGTCATATTTATTCTTTTTATTTCAAGCATGTAGATGTCATAGAAAATAAACAAATACCAAGTATATGCATATTAAAGTAAAATTCGCAAATATGGAATGAAGATGATGATGGTAATTATTTGGATCAAAAATGTTTACAACATTAAATGTATTATATATATGGAATTTGAATATGATGTTAGTAATTATTTTCATATCAAAAACTATTACAGTATTAAGCTACCACAGTTGAAAATGATTTCTTTCATTTTGTTCACACATTTTTCTCCTGGACTGGTTCCAATTGAAATGATACTTGCATGTAGACATTCTGTAAAACATAAGAAAACAATAAATGTATTAACAGAGTAATTACCGAAAAGGCTAATATTATATAATTAAACTTTTTTTTAATAAATAACAATACCAGTTTAGAGTAAATATTATTGAAATTTATTTTCTGTTGTTCTTTAGTCCTCCTGTTCTTTGGAGTTTTGTCCTTCACAAATTGATTGTAATACAGCAGTTGTCATATAATGTATCTGATAATGTGCACACAGAAGTATATGTGTGCATGGGCACGGTGATAAGTTTATTTTGCCGAGTAAAAAGTTCAAAGAACTAGTATTGTTCATACTCAAAGATGTAATCGCACTAAAAACAGTGATCGTGTAGGCTTTTGTGTGATTGCATTTGTAAGGGGTGTATCTCTGAACGCCAACATTTTGGATTTAGCTGTAGGGTAGTTTGTTGTGACAGTGGTTATAGTCTTTTTCCTAAAGGCAGACCCAATGCCACAGGTAAATTCACCTGTAAAAGTTACCTGTGTTGATACTTATCTAAGTGTATATTGATTAATTTTCATTTCAATAAGTGTTCATATTTAATATCAGATACATATATACATAATATATGTTTCTGTTAATATCTATGAAAATATAACAATAGAATCTATGAATGAAATTAAATTAAATTCACAATGATTTTATTTCAAGAATTTTAAAGATTTCCTTGATATATCTAAAATCTCTGGTATAAATCTCATTAGATTTTCAATAGATTGATACTAAAATCAAGCAAAATTCTTTGAAACTTATTTCACATGGAAGTAACTTTACCATTCAGTAATATCAAAGAAATCAACTTAGTGTAACACTAATTTGATTAAAAGTTTGAAATAATATAAGCCTTTTGCCTGTTGAAAAGTGATATATTTCCACAAGGTCTTCCATATATGTCTGTTAAGAGACCTTATATACATATATATAGTACATGTACATGTAACATCTGCGTTAATAACCTACCAAAGAGTAAGTGAATTTATGTCAAATATGATTTCCAAATTTTACTTGTACTTGACTGACCTTTTTAAGTTAACAGAACATACAATATATTTTGAAAGTTGCATTAGGATGCATCATTAATCATAATTATATAATTTTCCTGCTTTCTTATCCTAAGATGGTATTTCTAGATCAGCGTGATGTTACATTATAATGTAAATGTACATGTACATTTGTATATCATTATAGCAAAAGAGCACCCAATAATTAAACTGTTGTCCGTTAACAGCGCAGTAAAATTATAAATATATTTTTGTGCATGTTAGAAATAACATATAAATTTCTTTCCTATGGTTGAATTTCGGTCAAACATTGTTACTAGATACAAATTGGTATATGTACTATAATCTTTAAACAGAAAAAATTAGAAAACTGTTAATTTGGTATTCTGAGCACTAAAAGTTTGCAACATTTTGAGAATTACAAGACCTTCAACATATGGACTTGAAATAATTTTGCCAGTATTGCAACATTAACATCTATAATGTGTATTAAAATGAATATGGTTAAGACCCTAAGTAACAGTCTTCAATCTCATTTCATTTAGTATTTTTACATTATGTAGTGACTTCTAAAAATATTTTGTATCAAAAATACATAAAGAGCATTAAACCCCAATGATATATTATTACCAATGTTTATAAAACATCATAATGTGTGTTTGTGTCGGCTTCAATAGATTACCAACTTAAACTATAATCAACAGGTCAAAATTTCCGACAATAGTAATTTAAACTTTTGTGATATTGTTTTTCTCCACTCATTTTCTAACCAAATACTTCACGGTGTACGTCTATGCGATAAGAGAAATCATGCGCAACTATGCACGGTCACAAGAAATGAAAGTTGGCTAAGAATGTAGCCCTACTGGAACTCCTATGTCAAAACAGAATACTGTTACATTAGAATATAAACTGATCAGGAAACCTGTTTTTCTGATAAAATTGAGATATGATTTGTAAAAAAATATTTCACATGGAACTCAAAATGCATCGTTCTTAATAATCCACATGTAGCTCCATATTAATTCTTAGCATATTAAAGCACTGATTATCTTTGATTAATAATTTACGTTGTATATAATACGGAATATATTGAAGGAATTTTTATCCAAAACCCATCAATGTTACCTATGATACTGATTGAAATACAGGTAAATCTCAAGTGACTTTACAGGTGAAAATAAAGACAGCTTATATGAAACAGTATATAATTGCCTTCCTATTGTTGGCCCTGCAGGTAGGGCGTTAGAATTGTACCTGCTGCCCCTATTGCATGATCGTAAAAGGCGACTAAATTTAGGATATTATCTTTTCTCTTCTTCCTAACTGACTTTATCTTTCCTAATGCCTCCCTTGGCATCGCCTCACTTTTGGCCTTGAGTTGAGCGTTCGCCCCTGTGAGGAAGGCTCTGGGTTCTGTCCCCTGGCCGAGACACACAAAAGTCTATAAAAATGGTAGTTTCTGCTCCTGCTTAGCGTTCAGCATAGAGGGAGTGGGACGACTGGTTCGCCCGTTGTCAGTATAATGTGACCGGGTGGGGTGTGTTGCTTGGTGTCATGTCATTCGGCGGCATGCTTCAGTGATATAGTACTATAAAAAGGGCAATAGTTCCACTATACAAGAAGACACAACACGAATATACCGCAGTCTCCCGAAACACGCACCTCGCACAACATACACGCAACACTACGCATACATGGGAGGCCGTCCTTACATGACCATAGCTGTTAATAGGACGTTAATAAATCAAACAAACAAACAAACAAACCTTCATATTGTTTCCTAAAACAACACCTACCTGTTGTTGATAAATATGTTGGCGTTAAGAGAACACCCCTTTGTAAGACGGTGTCTTCTCACTTAGCCAACATTCTGAATTTTGAGGTATACAGGTAAGGTATTTTGTTGGCCAGGTGAGACTAGGTGTGAAAGATAGAACAATAGCAGATAATTACAGGTAAGGTTATAGACTGTTTCATAAGACTTCCAACTTTTACGGGTTTGTACTTTATGTTAAGAGAAAAAACGCTGGATATTTAAGTATTCATTTTTAATGAATATAAATTAGAATGGACAAAAAGTAATGACATTTTGAACATAGCTACTATTTTTAGTTATTTGATTTACAAATAAATATAAACCAGATGGATATTAAAAGTAACTTTATAGTGATAATATAGATACTATTTTAGAATTATTTCCACCTAAGTTCATCAGCAAGCAGCACTAGAAATGTTTGTCATCACATTTTTCACAGTGCATATTTTAATACATGTACAGTTCTCTACTGCAAATGTAGTAAATGAGATAAAATAAAATAAAAAAAAGACAAAACATTAAATTCTACATCTTTTGTAGAATAGAGAGAGAGACAGTAACAATTGTTGGTCTTAACCTGACAGCAATTTTCTTCTTTCTAAAGCAAAAGAAATATATTTACCCAAATTATTTAATTCCTTTACATTTTGTGTATTTAATAATTGAATTTACTTTAACAAGCTAGGATTTCTGACATAATATGGTTTTATAAAATTTAAACTTCATACACCTTACATTTTATAACGAAATGGAATTCATCTTCAATATCATCATTACAAAATGAACATAATCAGGTATATTCCCCTCTGTATATTCAAATCACGTGCAGATAATCGGAATTTAGATATGTTTCTCTTAACTTTAATGTCTAGAATATTATTTGAATAAGGTTGACAAAAATAGTATGTTTGTATGAATTTCCTTTAGATGAATCATTTATCAAACGTATACATTCCTGTCTAAAAAGATCTTCTAATTTGAGTTTAAATCGATTAGGATCAGATTTAAGAAACGATTCCAAATGATATATATAGCCCAAACCACAATTGTTTAATTCCAATCTAGACTGAAAAATCCATCTATGATTATTTTCTTCGATTTCTAATTTCCCTGATAATAGATAAAGAAACTCTTCTATGTTCAATATTTACCATAGCATTTACCAAGAATTCACTATTTCGATTAATTAATTATAACAACACTTACATGTATCTCATATATTAGGAAAATATGTACCATTATTGCTCAAACAGCCTAATTAACGATGATAAAACAGCATTATAGTAATTAATGCAAATACCATCTAATTATATGTACCAGTTCTACAGAAAGGCTATTAAGCATTATTATGATTATCAGAAGACACTATTTTTAGAATTAAAATTGGAAATCATACATTTTATTTGTTTTCTTTTCTAAATGGATCATTTTGTAAAACAAAGTAGTGAGTTACCATCTTGAAATAAAGGTTCCGTTATTGATAATTTGAAAAAAGTTTTAATAGAATTATTAATATATATCAATTTTTTTTACCTGAAAATGTAACTTTTAAAACTAAAACTTTCCTACACAAATCCATTTTAATCTTCAACTTGTCTATTTTATAAATATTTCATATCATAGAAAGTAGCTGAAACTCACTCAGGTGTAAAACTTGACATGTTGGCCAGGTAATACAGGTAAATTTCAGAATGTTGGCTAAGTGAGAATGAATCTGTAAGACTGCCAGGTGGTAGAGATTAGTTCCGCTCGAGTGATCACACAATGCAAGTGAGAATCGGGAGTATGTTTATGTAAGTTTTAATTACTAATCTCTGATGATTGTTGATAAAATATAACTCAGGATAATTGCTAAACATTTAACCGTTTTCTCCACGTTTGTTGTAGATTGAAACAGCTTTTTAAGTGCCGTTCTACGGAAGAATTATGAAAAAGAAATCGGCATTTTCATCGATCTACAAATGAAGTAGTCCAAAAAAATCTCACTTCGAGTTATACGAACATTTTATGTATGATTTTTGTCATTCGGACCAAAAATACTTCGTTAATTACGTAGTTTACTGAATACGTTATATATATTATCAGAACGTCAAGCTCCTGTAGGCCTACATGTGATGAAAGTGGCTAAAATGTTTTTAGTGACAACCTCTATACGTGCTTTAATATGTATATATAATCTGATAATGTATACATGTGCTTATAAAATTATCGATAATTATGGATGTGGTAAATATTCATACCTTATTAACTGCCGTAAGTTGGAAGATTACGCCAGCTTGGACATTTAGAAAATGTTCATCGTCTCTCACGCGCTATTTGATCAGTTTACAAAGTTTATCCTAAATTTTCTTAGAGTTGTCTTTCTTCCATTGTGGATTTACACGTACATGTGGCATAACGCAGCCGTGATAAACAAATCTCCATTTCGTCCTGAGATTTATTTGCTCCCGAACTAATATGATTCAAATTACAAAAATCATTATTGTAAAAATTTTGATGTTTGAGGTGAAACATTGATTTCATTTTTTCCGTTGCGGGATAATTGTCACTAGTAGGGACAAAACGCGTGGGGCGAAGCGAAGCATTTTCGGGACGAAACGTCTTCATGCATTGTTAACAACATTTTCGGGACGGAAAGTCTAGATACATTGTAAACAATTCAAGTGAAAATTTTCCAACCTAAGATCATTTGGATAGTGTATATGGTAAGGATATGAAAGCAGTTATCTACTTCTCCTATTTCAACATTACAGATACGCTTATTTCAGTAACTTTCATATTCAAAATTTGCTATTTAAAATTCCCGGTAAAATCAAAGTTGTTGAATACACTGCCGTTAGGAGCGCTAGTATCTGCGAGCAGGTTCTAAGCCAATCATATTGAGGAAATTGACTGAAAGAGAATTTTGCAACCACGATCACAATGGCGAGGTGATCCTCGATAAATCAGTCCCATGTTATCCACCGAACTAGGCACGTTTATTTGTGACCTTTAGATTTAATATAGAAGACTGGATTTTCTTCTTTTGTGTTTGTATCCGGAATTTAGAGGGTAACATTGTTCAACCGAGCAAAACGGATAATTAAATTTTAAAAGTTGATACTGCTCTTTCTTGAAATATGTTGGTTAAGAATAGGCGCTAGATAAGTGTAAAATATTTAATACTTATCATGGATTCGTGTATTGTTTATATATTCTCACGGGATATCTATCAGGTTGTTCTAGGTTTTCATAAAAACGAGTCTTGTTTCGGTGTAAGTTTACGATGACCAAGACCCCTGGGATTAGTCTTTGAAAAATCCTCTGTGTACTGAATGTATCTGCGACCATTTCCTTCATATAATCTTGGCTGTGAATTTGGGCCAACTCTCAAAGCCCTGTGCCCTGTACTCAAGCACGGAGTTTAGTCTTAAAGTATATAATAGGTATAAAAGTTTTTGTGGTGTGTTTCGTCCCAGGATTCCGAAGGACCACATCTTATTTTCCTCTTCAAACGAAATCACTGAAGCTTGGCGCTTCGTGATTCCTATTCCCTGTCTAGCTAAAAGTTTCATTTTGACATTCTTTGTTTGTTTGATTAATCAACGTCCTTTTAACAGCTATGGTCATGTAAAGACGGCCTCCCATGTATGCGGTGTGTTGCGTGTATGTTGTGCGAGGTGAGTGTACTGGGAGACTGCGGTATATTCGCGTTGTGTCTTCTTGTATAATGGAACTGTCGCCCTTTTTATAGTGCTATATCACTGAAGCAGATACAATTCTAACGCCCTACCTGCAGGACCAAGAGCCATTTTAAGGTAATTATGACCAAAAGGAATGCAAGATTTTAATTTGTAATGCTCTACTAAGTCTTTTTCTATCCATACAACTGTGCATTTAAAAGTTCAAAATAATATCAAATATAAAAATAATGTACATGTATATGAATAAAATTTATATTTCTGTACTCTGAAGGCACATGAGGACTTTGTTCTTGCTGGAAAAGCCTATCTTCTCAACAGTGTTATGGAGCATTTTGCCATGGATACGTTGGAAAGTACACCAAATAAAAATATACCACCTGAAAATGTAGACAGTATTCACAAAGAACGTAGAGAAAAGGTTTTCTCTGAAGTCATGGATGGTATCATGGATAAAACTTGTCAGCCACAAAGTTTTGAACAAGTAAGAAAAAAATTTACAACCTAAAGGGCCATGCCACCAATGTTTCATCTTGAAAGTATAGGTCAAGGTAATCTACAGTATTTAAGCATTATTTTCAATATTTTGTTTTCCAGCAAAGTCTCCGGATGAACATAAATTAAGCTGAATTTTCCTTCTCTAATGTCCTCTAGTGACACTCAAGATGCAACTGGTACTTCATCACCTTCAAAATCGCTGTAAAAATACTGCAATTACTTTTGTTTAAGCTTTATTATTATTTAGAAACCACTCTAGAATTTGTTTCAAGTGATCATGAGTGCTCTTTAGTTAAAAATTCATTTGGCCTTTTCTTTGAATTGAAATAGGTTTGTTTGTTTGATTTATAAACGTCCTATTAACAGCTATGGTCATGTAAGGTGAGTGTACTGGGAGACTGCGGTATGTTCGTGTTGTGTCTTCTTGTATAGTGGAACTGTTGCCCTTTCTATAGTGCTATATCACTGAAGCATGCCGCAGAAGACACCAAGCAACACACCTCACACGGTCACATTATACTGACAACGGGCGAACCAGTCGTCCCACTCCCTGTGTGCTGAACGCTAAGCAGGAGCAGAAACTACCACTTTTATAGACTTTGGTGTGTCTCGGCCAGGGGACAGAACCCAGAGCCTTCCTCACAGGGGCGAACGCTCAACTTAAGGCCAAAAGTGAGGCGGTGCCAAGGTAGGCATTAGGAAAGATAAAGTCAGTTAGGAAGAAGAGAAAAACTAACAGTTGCAAAGTCATCACATATCCTTTGCAGATATGAATGTTAGCTAGTGGATGAAAGGAAAACTAAATATTTTTTCAAGTCATTTATCACCTGTAATACAATTTTGGTATGTTGTATTTACACATGCTTTGATTGTGAAAGTATGTCTGATGAAATAAAAATTAACATATACTTTTACTGCTTAGCATACAGTCAGAGATTTAGATATGATATGTCAGATACATTGTATCTTTCTAATGGAATATAGTACAAACTAAAAAGAAGAAAAACAACCCAAATATATAGAAATATTTTTACACTTTGTTCCCTGCCCTGCAGGTAGGGCGTTTAATTTTGTTTGTTTGTTTGATTAATTAACGTCCTATTAACAGCTATGGTCATGTAAGGACGGCCTCCCATGTATGCGGCGTGTTGCATGTATTTTGTGCGAGGTGCGTGTTTTGGGAGGCTGCGGTATATTCATGATGTGTCTTCTTGTATAGTGGAACTGTTGCCCTTTTTATAGTGCTATATCACCGAAGCATGCCGCCGAAGACACCGAGCAACACACCCCATCCGGTCACATTATACTGACAACGGGCGAGCCAGTCGTCCCACTCCCTGTATGCTGAGCGCTAAGCAGGAGTAGAAACTACCACTTTTATAGACTTTGGTGTATTTCAGCCAGGGGACAGAACCCAGAGCCGTCCTCACAAGGACGAACGCTCAACTCAAGGTCAAAAGTGAGGCGGTGCCAAGGGAGGCAGTAGGAAAGATAAAGTCAGTTAGGAAGAAGAGAAAAAATAAGATCCAAAATTTATATAGTCGCCTTTTACGATCATGCAATAGGGGCAGCAGATACAATGCTAACGCAATACCTGCAGGGCTTTTACCAGTATCACCGTGGCCTGTAGTTGGGAGTGAAAACATCTGTTTACTACTATTTTCATTTTTCATTTGGATGGTGTACTGGGACGTTCTTGGATCACATTCAGATTGATGCTGGCATATATGTAGATAGGACGTCTGTCCGGCGTGTTTGTCAGCGATTTCTAACAATTCAGCGTTTCTTTGATGATGGAGTTCCGACTAAAGACTTACTAGCAGACACTGCAGACTTGTGCAAGTCCCTTAACTTTGTTACGGGAGAATGCCGTTCATCTTTCAAAGTCTGAAGTTTCGTTGCGATGTCTTTTCCAATTCTCACGAGTCTGATGAATTTGTTCCAACACAAACAGCGTAATACGTACCTTCTATTTGCGACATTTTGCTGAGGTACGTAATTGATGATTTCTAGTAATTGATCAAACACCGAAAGTTTCTGCAAATATCGTTCACCTATGTTTTTTAGTCTATAAACCATTACATAATCTGCAAGGAAGCTCTGTTATGGGCGCCATCATTTTTGTTTATTACGAAACAAAGCCTGAGTGTGAAACTGCCATTTTATTTGATGCCATGGAATTTCAGGGCGCGATGTTTTGAACATGGCTATATATGCCAAGGGTTCGTGGAGTGTAACGTAATCAGAAGCCTTGGCTAGCGAAGATGCAATTGATGATATTTCAGTTTACAATCCTATATGTGGCTAATTTATGTTATATCGTCAATTTATGTTATAGTGTCAAATTACGATATTATATGGTCACCAATGTATGATATAGTGTCAAATTGTTTTATCAAATGGTCGCCATTTTAAGAATTTTTTTCACATTGTTATATCATACGGTCACCAAATTAAGATATAGTGTCAAATTGTTAAATCATATGGTCGCCAAATTAAGATATAGTGTCAAATTGTTAAATCATTTGGTCGATAAATTAAGATATAGTGTCAAATTAGTATATCATATGTTCGCCAAATTAAGATATAGTGTCAAATTGGTATATCAGCCATTTCCAAAGTTTATGCCTTTGGGAAATATTACTATTGCCAGTGCAATGTTTCTCAGTGGGAAGTCCAGTGTGGGACCTTAAATTTCAGGACTTACAATATGCTGCAACGGACTTACATAGTTTTCTCCACTTTGTCCTGCTGCCAGTTTCAGCATTCATCCACATTTGAAAACCTGCAAAATAATGGTCAAAAACTTAATCTGGGATGTGACGCTCGATGCTCTTCACTAGGCCATATTGCCAAATATGGGATTTATACCTTAATGGATTCAGATTTCAAAAGTTATTGATATAAGTCTTCATGTTATAGTTATTTATTTTTGTTGTTGTTAATATTTATTGTACATATCTAATGTAAATGATGTAGGCACATGATAGATCAAGAATGAAATATTTGTCTAATTTTTCTTTAACATTATTACATGTATATAATATACTCAGAAAAAAATCATATAAGAAGTAGAATCTAGATTAGTTTTAATCGTGATTTAGGCATTTTATGCACTTTAATGTGACTTTTACTTTCGATGATACTGTCTGTTTGAGATGGTGTCAAGGAAACGTTAGGACGGCCTCCCATGTATGCAGTGTGTTGCGTATATGTTGTGCGAGGTGCGTGTTATAGGAGACTGCGGTGTATTCATGTAGTGTCTTCTTGTATAGTGGAACTTGTTTGTTTGTTTGATTTATTAACGTCCTATTAACAGCTATGGTCATGTAAGTTTGTTTGTTTGTTTGTTTGATTAATTAACGTCCTATTAACAGCTATGGTCATTTAAGGACGGCCTCCCATGTATGCGGTGTGTTGCGTGTATGTTGTGAGAGGTGCGTGTTTCGGGAGACTGCGGTATATTCATGTTGTGTCTTCTTGTATAGTGGAACCCTTGCCCCTTTTATAGTGCTATATCACTGGAGCATGCCGCCGAAGACACCAAGCAACACGCGGTCATGTAAGGACGGCCTCCCATGTATGCAGTGTGTTGCGTGTATGTTGTGCGAGGTGAGTGTACTGGGAGACTGCGGTTTGTTCGTGTTGTGTCTTCTTGTGAGGAAGGCTCTGGGTTTTGTCCCCTGGCAGAGACACACCAAAGTCTATAAAAGTGGTAGTTTCTGCTCCTGCTTAGCGTTCAGCATACAGGGAGTGGGACGACTGGTTCGCCCGTTGTCAGTATAATGTGACCGGGTGGGGTGTGTTGCTTGGTGTCTTCGGCGGCATGCTTCAGTGATATAGCACTATAGTGGAACTGTTGCCCTTTTTACAGTGCTAGATCACTGAAGCATGCCGCTGAAGACACCAAGCAACACATCCCACCCGGTCACATTTTACTGACAACGGGCAAACCAGTCGCCCCACTCCCTGTATGCTTAGCGCTAAGCAGGAGCAGAAACTACCATTTTATATATAGACTTTGGTGTGTCTCGGCTAGGGGACAGAACCCAGAGCCTTCCTCACAAGGGCAAACGCTCAACTAAAGGCCAAAATTGAGGTGGTGTCAAAGGAGACGTTAGGAAGAATAAAGTAATTTAGGAAGAATGAAAAGATAAGATCCTAAATTTAGTCACCTCGTCCGATCATGCAATAGGGCCAGCAGGTACAGTTCTAACGCC
>SAYR01053478.1:52774-65852 GCA_004382745.1 Argopecten irradians irradians | reverse complement strand
TGCTATATCACTGAAGCATGCCGCCGAAGACACCAAGCAACACACCCTAAACGGTCACATTATACTGAAAAAACACCTCAAACTGTGGAATAGTCGGCCTCGAACTATCCATTATCTTGACTATTCCACAGTTTGAGGTGTTTCTCCTATACATATATGAAGACCGATCCGAATGGTTTGAATTTGAAAAGCCTAAATAATATTACCGAAAAAACCCAGCCGAAAAAGTCTGAAACCCGGGATTCGAACTTGTTCCACACCAGTGACGTGCTAGTGTTTATGATTCAGTAACAAATAGAAAATTTATAATTGTATTTGAAAGAAATTAAAATATTAATCAATATTTCCTTGTGCATTTATTGCAGAAAAAGGAAGTCCACAGTGAAGATGGGCTACATACCCCATGCAGTCACATTATATTGACAACGGGCGAACCAGTCATCCCATTTCTTTGTTTGTTTGATTATTTTACAGACAGGGTCATGTCTGGACTGCCTTCCATGTATGCGCTGAAGCATGTCGCCGAAGACATCAAGCAATGCACCCCAACCTGTCACATTATACTGACAACGGGCGAACCAGTCAAGATGGGTCCTTTTTGGATCCGTTACATATCCAGTGGGAGGAAGAGACTTTCTTACCACCTCTACCTCTATAACAGCAGAGGAAAGAATAAACTTTGCAATGAGTATGGGAAGACTATAATACATAAAAACTTGTACAGGTAGTATAGTAATACATTAAAAATGTGCAAAATGTTTTAAGGTCTAAACACTTTGCAACGTCATTTGGAAACCAAACCGACATTATTATGTTTGCGACCACTGCCAAAAAAGTAATCTGCACTGATGGAGCATATCACACTATCTGGACTATCACGGCATTGCACCTTTCAATTTTCAATGTAACTCCACCTGAAAACTGTTCTTCAGCATAAAGAACATTATGAGTATTTTGATTAGAAGACACAGCAGAAGCAACATACCCATGGTAATCGATATTATCACGTCAGAGCTAATTGGATGAGGATTTGTTTGCATTACATTTGGAACAGCCTTTTCTAAAGCACATGTCACGTTATTTAGAAAAAACAGCGTGGATCTAAAAGCAATGCAGAACAAATATTTGTTTTATGATCTTAGGAATATAGCATTGTTTGTTTGTGTGATTATTTCAAGGTCCTATTAACAGTCATATAAGGACTGCCTCCCATGTATGCAGTGTGTAGCGTGCGTGAAGTGCGATGTGCGTGTTTTTGGAGACCCGCCGAAAAAAAACAAGCAAAACACCCCACCTTGTCACATTATACTGACAACGGGCGAACCAGTCGTCCCACTCCGTGTGTCTAGACCAGGGGACAGAACCAACCCAGAGCTAAGTGAGGCATTAGGAAAGAAGACAAGATCCTAACTTTAGTCGCCTTTTACGATCATGCAACAACAATCGGAACTCCTCGTCATTTTCTCCGAAACTAGACTCGTAGTAGCCATTTTGGACTACTTTCGGTCACATGACAGCTGGTATGTGGGATCTCCTGGTGTCTTTGTTTATTTCTATGGTTTGTTTGTTTAATTCTATGGTATTATATTTACTCAATTAAGCATATAAGCTGTATGGGCTGTCTGTGTCTTTAAGGTAGCTCCATACTTTTGGGAAAACCCATGTCATCTTTTTGTTACAGGTCTTATTTTCTTGCATTTTTCATGTAGATTTCAAATCTGTAAAGAAAAATGGGTGTTCTCGAACTACTGTTTGAGATATTTGAGCTTGAAATATGCCATCCGTGCAAATTTGCTGGCCGAAAAATAGAAAAATTCATAAAATATGTTTTCTGTAATATTAGGCTGAATGTAGTCTCGATCCTATCGAATTTTTGTCCTAAATTTCTAACGATAGAACAATATACAAAACTCTTGTATTTTTACAAATGCTTACTAATTTTCGTTATTTCTCATGACCGTTTCTATACGTAATTATCATGTTTTGCCATATTTTGCCAAATTTTCACAATTTTGTAAGCTTGAAGTTTGTAACTCACAACCCTACCCCCATTTCATTCACTGCTAAGATGGGTCATTTTTGACTATTGTTTTAAAATCATGCCTCAAAAATATATTCCACATCAGTTCATATGTTTTTGTTGTATTGTATCTGGTTTATGTCTGTTTGTTATTATGATTTTCTCAAAATTTTGTGCTTTAAGAAAATCCGTATGGGATTTTTTAGAATTCCGGAATTTCGGTCCGAACGGGTCCCCGCTTATCATTTATTGCGACGAACCTTACTTCCGGTGTTTGAAAATCCATTCCCATTTACGGCAGGGACCGCAAAAACCTCAGAGATATCATCTAATGTTCACTTCATTGCTTTTATTTAATTTATTTAATGATTTTAAACATTGAATATTATATGAAGACAATTTTCAGCTATTAAAAATATCCAAGTGAAATGTCGTAGCTTATCGGAAACCATTCTGGAATTCAAAACAACCTCCGTAGCTTCCTGTCATGGGGAACGGGGGCAGTTGCCCCCCCTGCCCCCCCCGCTTCATACGCCCCTGTGAAAGCAGAATTGATAAATGACCTGACTGCAAGTCTTTCTACAATTTGTAAAAAAGGATCCACAGTGCTGTTCGAAAAAAATGCGGTTGCATTAATGGAAAATGAAGCCTATTTCACCAGCATCATTGATTTCCTTTTGGAAATGTTAACATCTTTGATTGGTGAAGCAATTGGCACAAAGGTTGCAACTATTGCCATAATTTATGGCATGATCATGCACAGCAGAAACATGCAGGCCTCTGCCATACAGAGAATGTGGACTACAGCTGCTATCAAATGTCATGCTGATAACAAAGTAAGTGATATTTCTATATCATTCATGTATAATACATTTGTGCTGGTAGCTATTGGTTCAAATGACGTCAAGATATGTGGACAATTCAATCATTTCATTAGTGAATCACATTTCATTAAAGTGAATAAATTAACAGCAGCATCTTTTAATTTTATATGTGTACTTTGCTTACCATAAAGACTATCAAGTCTAACTAAACATTATACTTAAATATATATATATTAATTCTTGATTTGACAATGTAAAATTTAGAGACCCTGTTTGTTATATGGTATTTCCTTAGTTTCATCAAAACTTTGCTAATTAATATATATTTAAATACCATTTGAACTTAATATGAAATGCAACAACATATTGTTTAGTCTTAAATTTTCTTATTGTAGCTTCTTGAACGATTAAACAAGATCAACCTCACTTTGTCAAGCAAGAGCAATGTAGTGAAAGAGTTTGCTTCGGTGACAGAGAAGGGTATCTTCAAAGAGCTTCATAGTGGAAAAGATGGCAAAATAAATGGGGATAACCTTGACCTCCACGTTAAAACAAATGATGTTCGCATGTATAATCATGATAAGGATTACCATTTCTTTGCCAGTGGCTGGACCCAATTTCGTCTCCAAGAAGATGACATTCCTGCTGCTTTTTTGCAACAAAGAAATGAAGTATCCATACACAGGTTTCTACCATCAAACTATGAAATCAATCAGTTCCTAAAAGCAGTTAAAGTTCTGGTTGGAAGGGAAATCATCACTCACTGCTCTTCATTTAAATGGATGGAGCTAGTTGTGCCAAAACACATCGCCCATGATTTGTCTGATGTTATGGTACGTAAATCGTCCTCCTATGTGATGCTGTTTGTTTGTTTGTTTGTTTGATTTATTAACGTCCTATTAACAGCTATGGTCATGTAAGGACGGCCTCCCATGTATGCGGTGTGTTGCGTGTATGTTGTGCGAGGTGAGTGTACTGGGAGACTGCGGTATGTTCGTGTTGTGTCTTCTTGTATAGTGGAACTGTTGGCCTTTTTATAGTGCTATATCACTGAAGCATGCCGCCGAAGACACCAAGCAACACACCCCACCCGGTCACATTATACTGACAACGGGCGAACCAGTCGTCCCACTCCCTGTATGCTGAACGCTAAGCAGGAGCAGAAACTACCACTTTTATAGACTTTGGTGTGTCTCGGCCAGGGAACAGAACCCAGAGCCTTCCTCATTGTACGAAGAGTCTTTCCAGTTTCCAGTGTAACTTTTCGAGTCGGGTTGCGTATTTCAGCAATCGCCAAGTAAAAGTAATATATAAGGGATTCGGTTCCAGCCTAGCACTACTCCATAAAAGAACAAAGTCAGGAATAAAAATCAACTTATGATTTATTATAATCACAAATCATCAAAGTACAGGTACTGGATACATCGAGATTTACAAAGGCTATACAAATATTCTACACTAAACACTGATCTATATCCTTGAATACATTATTGGAATATAGAACATTTCCATAGATGGAGGTGCTTCCATCTATACTGGTATAATGCTCCGAATATGGAGAAATAAATACCTACTATATAAAAGCTATTATAATAAACATTAATTATTAGCTTAAGAATATGTAATGAGTCTATAGACAGAGGTGCTTCCGTCTACAAATAGTGTTTCCGAATACGGAGACGTTTCCCCGTTTTCGCCAACGGACAACACTCATATTCTGAGAGCTTTGTAACTTAACTCTATAAGAGTTATTCCCCTTGGAGCGTTATGCTCCATATACGGAGATGTTCCCGAACCTGAGCCACTAAATATTAGGTCATTGGTTCGGGATAACTCAATTGCTTACCATCGTTAGGGCCAAAGGCGACCAGCTGCACGGAAGCTTGAGATGAGATCTGTTGACCGTCTGCTTCGGCCCTTTTATATAGGCCGCGCTGATGGTCATCTGACGAGTCCGAGCCAATAAAAACGCTTGTTACATAGCTCGTGCGGAAACCGCGAATTCCAATCATCACAAATGGCGGAATACACGGAGAAGCAGGCCGTAATTTACAGAGGCGTGATTTGGCTAGAATACGACGTTTTATGACATATCAATCTCGCAGCATGGTTCAGGTGACTTCCATGAACATAACAGAACATATTTACACATGTTTCCTGATAAAAATATATGTACTTTGTGTCATTTTCGTTATCTGTCGAATCTCAATACTTGACTCTAACGTTAACGCTACAGATTCAAATCGTCAGTTAGTTCGACAGTTATTCGTCGCACTAGTAATTATAATAATACAATATACATTCTATTAATTATGTCAATATCAATAATGAATATAATTATGATTCTCTGTCTTTTAATCACGTATATCACATTGAGTGTAGCTGAGTTTATAACCATTCTCAGTTCGGGACTAGGCCTCCGTTGTTCTGATAGGAAATATGACGATGTCATGAATTTACATTCCTGTGTATAATATTCGCCGTTACGGATCGTAACACTACCCCCCTCCTTCTTAAAAACATTCGTCCCGAATGTAATATAGGAGATTTCAGTAATTCATTTGCGAATATTTTCATTTTTAGGAATTACTTTGTAAGTCATGGCTTGCATGTCATGTTTACTCAACCAAAGATATTGGAGCTTGTACACAATGTACAACACAGGTGCTGGACTTCAGAAACAACCACTTATCATCTATTATGCGTGTATGGTGAGTACTGTGGTAAGTCTTTGCAGCCATAATTTGCTCACATATTATTCCAATGTGATATAGTACACGCTGTGAATTAACAACAGAGATGAAAATAAATTAAAAAAAAAAATTGATGTTCAATAATTTTAAATAATTCATATAGCCTAATATGCTATAAGGAATATCAGCTCCATTCATTTCATAAATATTAATCCTATAGTTCTTGAAATTTCTCAATAATTATGAGCAATATGTATCAATATGGTACCTATAATTTAATTAATAAATTAATATTTACAGAACTTTATCCATTTACTTAAATCAATTAATTCTTTAATTTGATTCAATAAATATTGATCATTAATTATCCAAGTCATATTAACACAGTTCATCCGAAAAAAAATTTCCTATCTTATAATCATATTCCCAATTTGTTTTTGATGATCTCAATCAGACCATCAAGTTGATAAAACTCAGCTTCGCACAACAATTGATGAAGGAATATGGGGTTGTCCCCGAGTGTCCTGTGAAAGTTACAGTTATTGGTGTTCCTCAAGTAGTTTAATACATATTTGAAGTACTGTCCATCCCTGTCAATAAAGTATGTTGCTAGAAACCGGTGATCATACGGCTTCACATTGGCATTCTTTCCTATCAATTTTGCTAGAAGATTTGACTCATCGTTTTGTAATGTTGTTCCAGCGCATTCAAACTTCTCCCCCCCCCAATGTTCAATACCATCCGGCTGGCCTGCTGTTCCTTAATTATATTAAGTTTAACGCTGTCATTTTTTTATTCACTTCAGTTGGCTGGTACTGCGGCGCGTCGGGCAATGTGTCTACACAATACTCTGATTCGATAGAAATTCCATCACTGGCCATCTTTACTTGATCTTTGGATACAGGTATCTCACTTCCCTTGTTCTCGGAGTCAACAGATGACGAGTCCGACACGGTCAGTCCCATTTCTTTAATCAGAGAGTGCCTCACTCGTTTTACCTCTATATCCCTACTCTCCGGATTGACATTCTCCTTCTCTTTCTCTTTTGGATTCTCCTCTACGTTCACTGCTTCCCCTTGGACTTTCTTTCCTAAAGGTATCATAACAGACTCCAATTTCCGTTTCCGGTTGTATGGCTTCATAGGAGCAGTTTTCTTACGTTCAATAGCAGTAGCACCACTTATCAGTTCCTCAGGTTTTTTAATGGTCACAATTTTGTTTGCCCGATCCCTCAGAAACTCATCATATTCTCTCTTCTCATCCATTGTATATGTCATGGTACTCCTCTTAACGATTGCTGTTATGCTGTTCTTACAGCTATGGTGCTTAGTGTCTCTTCTTGCGAACGTTGCCTTACAGGTCGTACACTGATAAACAAAACCACTATGTACACAGAACAGGTGTCGTTCGCAGAAGGATTTTTTACTGAAATCCAAGTTGCAGAGCTTGCATTTGAAGCGGTCAGACATCGTCTGTAACAGAACAAAATTGGAATAGTAAGACAACAGTCTAAATTTACTTGCAGGACTATTCTCCTAGCACTACTCCATAAAAGAACAAAGTCAGGAATAAAAATCAACTTATGATTTATTAAGGCTCTGGGTTCTGTCCCCTGGCCGAGACACACCAAAGTCTATAAAAGTGGTAGTTTCTGCTCCTGCTTAGCGTTCAGCATACCGGGAGTGGGACGACTGGTTCGCCCGTTGTCAGTATAATGTGACCGGGTGGGGTGTGTTGCTTGGTGTCTTCGGCGGCATGCTTCAGTGATCTAGCACTATAAAAAGGGCAACAGTTCCACTATACAAGAAGACACAACACGAACATACCGCAGTCTCCCAGTACACTCACCTCGCACAACATACACGCAACACACCGCATACATGGGAGGCCGTCCTTACATGACCATAGCTGTTAATAGGACGTTAATAAATCAAGCTTTGTTATTGGCTTAGGAAACAGAAGTTTGTTACAAGAAGTCTTGATAGCAGATATTAAAACAACAGGGATCATAGGTTTAGATTTTTCTGGACCACGCATTCTATTGATTCATTATTAAACAAGAATTGCTTGAAAATAGAAGGAGACGAAATTCAATGTTTCCGATATCAAGCTGAAGCAGCAAAGCCAGCTTGTTGTAGAGTCTCATTATCAGAGGATATTATAATCCTCCAAATTGTGAGATGATTGTTACTGGAAAATTTATGATCCAATTTGTAGACAAAATACAGCTGTTTATAGAGCCTTCATCAGGATTCATGTCAAAAACATGAGGTGTTAGTGGCCAAAGCTGTTGTAAACCCTAGTATGGGTTATGTCCCTTTAAGAATTCTGAACTTAGCGATAATGAACGCAAAGTAATATAAGAAATTCTGTGGTGGGCGACTATAGATACTATTGATGAAATTGTGGATCAAAAGCACGAGAATGTGCAAGTTAATGAAGTCACTGTGGAAAAACAACAAACTCATGTTATTTCCGGAACATTGAAGTCCCTCTATGAGCAATCTTGTGAATATCTGAATGAGAATCAAAGTGGTCAATTAAAAGAATTACTTATAAAGTACAAAGATAGTTTCTCAAAATCATCCCATGATTTGGGTATGGACAGATCTTGCTGAACACCAAAAAAATAATACTGGCTCAACTCCACCTATCCGACAACCGCCTAGGCGGGTTCCTCTAGCATTGGTTAAGGAGGTTGAGAAAGAGATAAAGAAATGGCACAAAAAAGGGGTAAATCGAACCTTCCGATAGTCCATGGAGAACTCCAGTGGTCTTAATACGGAAAAAGGATTCTAGCCTAAGATTTTGTCTAGACTATAGGAAATTGAATGATGCAACTTATCAAAGAATAGTCATCCAATTCCTAGGATTGATAGTACTCTTGACTCACTATCAGGTCACAACTGGTTTTCAACCATTGACCTCAAAAGTGGCTACTGGCAAGTTAAGGTAGCATCTGAAGATAGACCCAAACAGCATTTTTCCATACCAGGGGGAGGACTTTGGCAAATTTGTATCAATGCCATTTGGTCTTTGTAATGCCCCCGGCAACCTTTGAAAGGTTAATGGAAAAAGTACTTATTCACCTTTCCATGATATTTGCATGGTTATATTTGGATGATATAATAGTACTAGCCAAGACATTTGATGAAACACATCAAATAACCTTGATAAAAGTGTTTGGAAGGCTTCAGGAAGCTATCTTAAGATGCATGCTAAGAATGTTTCCTATGTAAGAAACAGGTTTCATTTTTGGGCCACATTGTTAGTGAAGAGGGTATCTCTACGCTGTCCAGAAAAGATAGAGTCAGTCAAAAATTGGCCTGTTCCTAATTCTGTTAAAGAGGTGAGACAATTCTTAGGGCTATGCTCTACTATAGGAAGTTTGTCCAAGGATTTGCTACCATAGCTAAACCACTACATAAGTTGACGGAGCAGTACCAAAGGTTTACCTGGTCCTTGGATTGTCAAAGTGCTTTTGACACATTGAAACGGGCATTGACAAGCTCGCGGATACTGGCATATCCAAGGTCTGAAGGTGAATTCATACTGGATACAGATGCTTCTGACTCAGGTTTAGGTGCAGTCCTCTCTCAGCTACAAGATGGGAAGAGAAGGTCATATGTTACTATAGTAAAATGTTCAGCAGATCTGAGAGAAAATATTGTGTGACACGTAGAGAATTACTGGCAATAGTAAACTCTATTAAAACAATTTCACCACTATTCTTTATGGGCAATATTTTGGTCAGAAGTGATCATGGTGCCCTTACTTGGTTGATCAATTTTAAAAACCCTAAAGGACAAATGGCTAGATGGTTTGAAATTATTATCTGCTTATCAATTTAAAATTGATATTAGAGCAGGTAAAGCTCATGGCAATGCTGATGCCTTATCTTAGGAGACGCTTGTTTAGAGAGAAATTGTAGCCATTGTGATAAAGCAGAGCAAGGTATGATAATAAAACCTGTTCTGATGAGGCTACAGATACTATTTGTAGAGTTACAACAAGATCTCATAAAACAAAACCATGCCAATGACTCTAGGGGAGACAACTTCTCCAATGTCAAGATCCAGGGGTTTCTGATCCAAACCAAGATATGTTTGATATACCCATGGCAGCAGCTACGGGTTCCACACCGGGACAATCGCGGATGTATCTGAAACAGGAGAAAAGACTATTAATCTGCCTACAAATTAAAGATAGTCAGAAAAATGATCCAGTCCTTAAAATTGTATGGAACTGGGTTAAACGTGGGGAAAGACCTAAATGGCCCTGATATATCTCATTAAGATGAGAGCACCAAGTTTTATTGGATGCAATTTGATTCCCTCACTATAAGAGATGATATATTATGTCACAAATGGAAACCATCCAAGGGGGACAACCTTGTACAAATGGTTATACCCAAATCCCTAAACAGATTGTGATGAAGCAGTTACACAATAGTGTGACTGGAGGTCATTTGGGAGTAAGAAAACACTCTCAAAAGTGAGAGAGCGAATATTTCTGGGAACAGAATGTCGAGAGATATCAAACAGTGGATTAAAAGCTGTGACAAAATGTGCAGCTAGAAAAACACCACCAAATGGCCGAAGGGTCCATTACATACATACAATGTGGGTCTCCCTATGGAGAGATGGGCCATTGATGTATTGGGACCATTGCCTTTAAGCAATAAGGGGAATTCTTATCTCCTAGTAGTAGCAGATTACTTTACTAAATGGTTGAGGCAATACCCATGCGTAATCGAAAGCTACAACAGTTGCACAAAAAATTCATAGTCAGAATTGTTACCATTTTTGGTGTGCCTATGCAAACTTCACTCTGATCAAAGGACAAACTTTGAATCAGATGTATTCCAAAAGAATGTGTAGAATCTTGGAATTGAGAAGACTCGAACCACACCATATAGACCGCAGTCTGATGGAATGGTTGAACGAGCCAACAGAACAATTGGAAATATGCTCTCCTCATTTGTGGCAGAGAATTTAAGGGACTGGGATGAACACATTAACTTACTCATGATGGTTTACAGGTCATCTTCTCATGAAAGCACCGGGGTCTCGCCTTGTGAGATGGTGTTTGGTCGTAGCATAAATCTTCCTGTTGATCTTGTTCTGGGACGGGTTGTACCTGAAATGAACACGTGTACTAATTATACAACAACACTAAGGAAGCAAATGGATAAAATTCATGAGTTTGCTAGAGATAAAATTACACTCTCAACAAACAAAATGAAACTTGAACATGACCGAAACACTCAACTCAATCATTCAAAAGAGGTGATCCAGTTTGGCGTTACAATTCCTAAAAAAAGTGGTATTGGCTCCAAATTACGGTGCTCATGGGAAGGTCCATATGTTCGTTATTGAGAAAATAAATGATGTGGTGTATAAAATCCAAAAATCTCCAAAGTCAAGACCTAAGGGTAGTTATCACAATTACTTGAAATCATATGAGGGTGATGAAAAACCAAATGGCTCAAGAATTAGGAGATAGTCCTTTTAAATAAATGTAGACTGTTTTGCTAAATTACTATTCCAATTATTGTTCTGTCTCAGCGATATCTGAACAATATAATTGCACTTTCTCTGCAATATGGATTTTGGAAAGAAGTCGTAAAACAGTATACCAGTGTACCACCTGTAAAGCTACCTTCGGAAGATGGGATGACAGGATACAAGCACCAGTCTACACCAGGGGATATGGAACTCAATGGACGTGTCCGGACACCAGGAAATTCCAGTGAAGGAAGTGAACTGCGGAAAACATGAACAATTATTCAATAATTATTGAATTATATCAAAGATATTAATGTAAAGTTTTGTAAATATTAATTTAGAAATAATCAAATTATAGAGTATTATATTAATATATATTTTCTCATTATTATCGAAAGATTATAAATAATTCTAACTATATTATTGATAAAATATAGATACTATGGAAGTGATATTCCTCATTGAATTACACATGTAAGTATGTGTATATAAGATGTTGATGTAGGAATTATTTTGTGTATTAAATTGAACTATTTTTTTTTAAATGTATCACCATCTCTGTTTATAAATTCACAGTGTGTACTATATCACATTGGAATAATATGTGAGCAAATTATGGCTGCAAAGACTTACCACAGTACTCACCATACATGCATAATAGCTGCTAATTGGTTGTTTCTGAAGTCAAGCACCTGTGTTGTACCTTGTGTACAAGCTCCATATTTGGTTGAGTAAACATGACATGCATGCCATGACTTAATTCCTAAAAATGAAAATATTCGCAAATGAACTACTGAAATCTCCTATATTACATTCGGGACGAATTTTTTTAAGAAGGAGGGGGGTAGTGTTTACGATCCGTAACGGCGAATATTATACACAGGAAATGTAAATTCATGACATCGTCATATTTCTATCAGAATAATTGAAGCCTAGCCCTGATCTGAGAATGGTATAAACTCAGCTACACTCAATGTGATATACGTGATTAAAAGACAGAGAATCATAATTATATTCATTATTGTTATTGACATGATTAATAGAATGTATGTTGTATTATTATAATTACTTGTGCGACGAATAACTGTCGAACAATCTGACGATTTGAATCTGTAGCGTTAACGTTAGAGTCAAGTATTAAGATTCGACAGATAACGAAAATGACACAAAGTACATATATTTTTATCAGGAAACATGTATAAATATGTTTTATTATGTTCATGGAAGTCACCTGAACCATGCTGTGAGATTGGTATGTCATAAAACGTCGTATTCTAGCCAAATCACGTCTCTGAAACGACAGCCTGCTTTCCGTGTATTTCGCCATTTGTTATGGTTGGATTTCGCAGATTCCGCACGCGCTATGTAACAAGCGTTTTGATTGGCTCGGACTCGTCGGATGATCACCAGCGCAGGCTATAAAAGGGGGGAAATATCGGACGAAAAGGCAAAAACTCATTTGAGCTCCCAAACGAGTGGTCGCCTCTTCTGGCCCTAAACTTTGGAAAGCCTTGAGTCTTCTCAAACCAATGACCTAATAGTGGTTCAAGATGTTTGAGAACTTCTCCGTAAAGGGAACTTAACGTTCCAAGGGGAGTAACTCTTATAGAGTTAAGTTACAAAGCTCTAAGAATATGAGTGTTGTCCGTTGGCGAAAACGGGGAAACGTCTCCTATTCGGAAACACTATTTGTAGACGGAAGCACCTCTGTCTATAGACTCATTACATATTCTTATCTAATAATTAATGTTTATTATAATAGCTTTTATATAGTAGGTATTTATTTCTCCATATTCGGAGCATTATACCAGTATAGATGGAAGCACCTCCATCTATGGAAATGTTCCATATTCCAATAATGTATTCTAGGATATAGATCAGTGTTTAGTGTAGAATGTTTGTATAGCCTTTGTAAATCCCGATGTATCCAGTACCTGTACTTTGATGATTTGTGTTTGTTTGTTTGTTTGTTTGATTTATTAACGTCCTATTAACAGCTATGGTCATGTAAGGACGGCCTCCCATGTATGCGGT
>SAYR01053478.1:27152-52764 GCA_004382745.1 Argopecten irradians irradians | reverse complement strand
GTAGCTATTTCTACGCAGGAAAATGAAAAAATCGGATTTTAAGCTCAAAAATGGTAATTTTTTAGCAAATTTTTCATATTTGGCTTGACGCAGCAAAAATGTTTGTCAACAGCAAACTATTATTTAAATCAGTTATTTTGACCTCTTATCAATCAGTAAAAACAACACCAACAAAAAAACAATGTTAACATTGTATAAGCTCCGGTTATGACGTCAATCAAGATGGCCGCCATCTCGAATTTCACTAACAAATGAAAAATAGTCATAGCTTAACATTTTTTCAACCGAAGTAGACAAAATGAGGTATCAAAATGATCATGATAGAACATCAAATTCATATCGGGACCATATAATCCAATATATGTAGTGATTTCTCACGCAGAAATGAAAAAATAGGATTTTAAGCTCAAAAAATGATAATTTTTTAGCAAATTTTTCATATTTGGCTTTACGCAGCTATAATTGTTTCCCAACAAGAAACTATTATTCGTAAACAGTTATTTAACCTTAATCACTCAGTAAAACAATAAAATATATATGAGATACAAAAAAGAATTATTGTTATACCATCATTAAGTTTACAAAACATCACCGGTGCGATATACTGGGTATATGCTATTTTTCTAACTCCAAACCGCTGACACTACAGTTTCCTGGTGTATTACAAGTTTCCTTAAATAAGTTTGACTATTGACGATTTATAAGTAGAAACATGAATGTAAAGTTGACAGAATATCTAGCCTCGGGTAGGACAAGTCACAGTTTCGTTTATTTCCTATGCATATTATTAGCAAAATGTCAGATAGTTACCACAATGTCACATATTTCTTTCACTGGTTTCTCAATTATAACCATTATCATTGTGCATGCTTTCCCACCTCACTGCACTATCCTCTGACGTGACTCGGCATGTCTGGTAGCTGGTACATGCAGTCCAAATCAGAGTAATCGAGATATCAGTATCCTAATTCGTCGAAAGCCAGAGCGTCGTCTTCGATGTCGATGAGATGATGTGACACTACATTACCAGTGGTGTTCTAGCCTGTCATCTTTCATGGCCCATCCCATGGCCAGAGTTTATATCAGGAACAACAGGTTCAGGGATGTGGGATCTCCTCAGATTTCTAACATATCGTATATGCTGTTTCAGACTTCTCAGGAAATTACACCAGATCCAGATTCTTCGAATGGTGGAATGATTCAAGCACCATTCATCAACCTTGTGGACACTCGTGCGACTATAGATGGCACAGTTGATATCCTCGAGGTCTTTAATGAGGTCATTAATGTTAATGTTTTCATTGGTCAGACTTTCCCATGTCCCTTGAAGGTACTGGTTGTGTTCGCATCTGGTGTATGCGTGGATACACCATTGAAAACTCTCCAGAAAAAGTTTTCTACGGTGCTCTCCAGACTTGGCAAAGAGAGGAACTTCACTGTAGACCTCATTTATGACCTCAATAATTCACCTGTTGTCATCTATGGTCACTGAGGGTTCACAAGAATGAGGAATTGTGCTTCATACGAATTAAGGAGATGCAAACTCAACCTTTCGCAGGAATGTGGGCTCTGGTGTCTTTTCCATCCTACCGGGAGAGGTCTGGAACATCATATACGATATGTCAATCACTAGGTTGAAAACAGGATGAGCTCCAACATCCGCGAACCCGATGTTCTTGATGTTACCTCTGGCCATGGACGGTTGAGAAGTTAGAACCACGATGGTAAACCGGTAATGTAATGTCACATCAGCTCATCAGCTCATCGACACTCTGGCGAGAAAGCACGCACAAAGATAATGCTTATCATTAAGAACTATTGAAAGAAATATTGTGAAACTGCAGTAACCATCTGACATTTTCCTTACGTTACACCACAGACAAATAAAGTTAACAGTGGATGCGCTATTTTCTGAAAAAACAAATTTCGGAAAGTGTCGTGGTATTAACGGAAACAAATGCTTTCTTTCAGTTTTAATTTGATACCCTATTAGTTGGCGTTGTGCAGTAAAAATTTCATTTTGAGACGCTACTAGTCTACAAACTTTTCGAACACGAAAATGGATTTTGTTAGGAATTGTCAAGTCCCACTTAGATATTAAGCCACCTTAAAATTCAAATGTGTTAAGATATGGATCGTCAATTGCCAATGTTATCTTCAGGAAGTTCTAAGACATCCGAAACTGTAGTGTCAGCGGTTTGGAAAAAACAGCAATCATGTACCCTGTATAACGCACCCGGTGATGTTTTTAAACCAAATGATGGTATAACAATCATTCTCTTTTGAATTTCTATTATATTTTTGTTGTTGTTGTTTTTTACTAAATTGATAAGAGGTCACAATAACTGTTTACGAATAATAGTTTCTTGTTGGGAAACAATTACAGCTGCGTAAAGCCAAATATTGAAAAATTGCTTAAAAAATTATCATTTTTGAGCTTAAAATCCATATTTTTTCATTTCTGCGTAGAAATCACTACATATATTGGATTATATGGTCCCGATATGAATTTGATGTTCTATTATGATCATTTTGATACCTCATTTGTCTTACTTCGGTTGAAAAAATGTTAATGCTATGACTATTTTTCAATTGTTAGTGAAATTCGAGATGGCGGCCATCTTTGATGACGTCATAAAACCGGAGCTTATAAATGTTAACATTGTTTTTTGTTGGTGTTTGTTTTTACTGATTGATAAGAGGTCAAATAACTGATTAGAAATAATAGTTTGCTGTTGACAAACATTTTTGCTGCGTCAAGCCAAATATGAAAAAATTTGCTAAAAAAATTACCATTTTTGAGCTTAAAATCCGTATTTTTTCATTTCCTGCGTAGAAATAGCTACATATATTGGAATTATATGGTCCTGATATGTATTTGTTGTTCTATGTTGTGTCATTTTGATGCCTCATTTGTCTTCTTCGGTTTGAAAAAATGTCAATGTTTATGACTATTTTTCAATCTTTAGTGAATACGAGATGGCGGCCATCTTGATGACGTCATAACCGGAAGTTCATCCCAGTTATACAATGTTACCTCTCGATTTCGTTATCAGTGGGTCATAAGGCTTCAGAAAAACCTTGGTTCGTTAAGTTGTGGGGGGGGTGCACGTAGACCCCCCCTAGATCCCGGCCTATTACTAATGCCTGCCTTGTAGTTTGGTCTTAAATGACCTTAGTTCAATGGGGACAACCTACGTCACCGGAAGGGATATCGGGCACACAAAAACAATGAAAAAACCGCCGCTTCAAGATGAAAATCGGCTGAAATTATGAACATACAAGCAATGCATCTTTTTAAACCTATCGTGCGTCAAAGACAGTGTATTGTTAGAGATTCTATGAAGCTATTAAATATGGTCAAAACTAGCTCAGATAATGCAAACACCTCGAACACAATATTTTTCGACAGCAGGGATACGGTCACATTTTATTCACTAAAACGTTAAAGGTTGTAAATAAATAAATTTTGCTGCCACAAAACTGTTCCCGTTTACTAATATGTTAAAATATGACTGTTGAAAGAAAAATATTTCATTCATTATATCTGCTTGTGGAGAAACATAGACGGTTCTTAATTAGAAATTATGAAAGTGATATCGGTCACACTTTAGAACTGTAGGGGTAACGGTCACATCCAAAGTTTGCGAAAACTGAATATTACAGCATTGTACAATGTAATCGTTATTTACGCATTCATGCAACTCAATGGATACCCCGTCAAAATACTTTTATTGATTTATTCTTTAAACCCCACTATCAGCAAATGGTTGCCGAGCTATATAAAATAGCCTTCCACCATTTGCTCGTCATCCGTCCGTCTTTTATTTCTGTTATTCCCTGAAAAGTACTGGAGGGGTTTCATATGTAGATCCAGTTTTGTTGTTATATATTTCGGAATCAATCCGAAATCGATTTATTTCGATACTTACATGTATTTGCCAGAGTATTAAGGATAATTTTCAAATTTCATGTTTAGAAAGTCATCTTTCTTGATTCTAATAGATGGACTTGTTAGCTGTGGTTCAAATTCAACATGTGAGCTTAATACTTAATGAACCTTTCTGGAATTTTATAGTTCAACATGTATCTCTCTCTTTACTTCTTTTGTGTATAATGCACCAATTGGAAAACGCGGTAGTCGACAACTTGATATCGTTACCATGTAGACATACAATTACAAATATCTTGTTCGATATAGACATTTGATTATCAATTTTAACAAAATAATGAATATTTGGCTATCTTGAAATTATTTGACTACCAACGGTGCTTTTATAGCATTCATATACATATATTTTACTTTTTCACTGAAACCCTAATATGTATACTTACCAAGCGCATTTGACATTCAGGGGTGCATGATCTGCTATCCGCTTATTTTCAATTGATGTCATAATTTTGTGCCATCGATCACAGAAAAATGGCTGTTTCGTCCTTGACGATATTGATTTTTTCTTTATAGATACAAATATCTTCGGATGTTATCATATAAGTGTTATCAAAATGAAAATATATTCATTAAATTGCATTCAGTTGACAATTAGGGGGATAGAATGCCAAAACTGACAATCTGTTAATTCAACATGAAGCGCTGAAGATATTTGACCAACATGTTAAATTGACCGATTTGTAATCCAATGATAAAACGTCACGATATCTCTTGGCCCTCTTGCATGTTATCACAATTGATTTGCTTTTATATTTTTTTTTTGCATATGATCATTTGTGCTATTAATTGTTAAGTTATATTTTAAGTACCTTTTCAATCGTTATCTGTGGAGAAATTATTAGTGAATTGACATGTAGAACCGTACTAACGCTATCAGCTAAAAACCCTCAGTGATCCTGTGTATCATTGTATTCACGTATTTCTGTAGCTTATAGATCAGTGTGCTGAATGTACTGAAATGATTAGTTAGGGGAAACAACGATGCAATATTTCAGCAATCTTTACGAAGCGACAAAACCATTTCAAAATCTTTGGATGTGACCGTTACCCTGTGAACGACATCCTTTTTAAAAACAACAAACCACCAAACTAGGTTATACAGCTTATGTCACTTTTTGTAGCGGATAAAATGAAGATAGCTACTACTTAAATATAAGGTATTTTATATCAGTAAATAACTAATAAGTTTAAAAAAAATACACTTGACATATTTTCGGTTGAATATAAATGTGACCAATAGCCACGCTTTGGAAAAAAAAGACGGGACGGATGATGAAAGCGAATTCAATAGCTCGTTAACCATTATATATTGGAATATATGGTCCTGATATGTATTTGTTGTTCTATTGTGGTCATTTTGATGCCTCATTTGTCTTCTTCGGTTGAAAAATGTCAATGTTATGACTATTTTTCAATCTTTAGTGAAATACGAGATGGCGGCCATCTTGATGACGTCATAACCGGAAGTTCATCCCAGTTTATACAATGTTACCTCTCGATTTCGTTATCAGTGGGTCATAAGGCTTCAGAAAAACCTTGGTTCGTTAAGTTGTGGGGGGGGTGCACGTAGACCCCCCCTAGATCCCGGCCTATAATAGGATATAAACAAGGACTGTATCTAAAAGATCAGGATAAGAAAAAGGCAAGCAAAAACTAAAACAAAATTGTAAATGTTGATTTAATAAAAGGAGTTGCATAGGATAAAATAGTTTTGGCTAAAACATACGAGAGAACTCGGCACAATGTTGACGAAACGATTATATGAATATAAGATAAGATGAGAAAACGTTCAAATTTTGTTTAAAATGTCGATCTCTTTGAGGTAGTTGAAAATACAATTGTGTCTCACGGCATGGAACAAAGTGTACATGTCGGTGACTTTATAAAACTTATCTTATATGTGTTTAAAATCAATACAATGCAATAAAATATGCTCCACTGTGAGAGGAGAATCACATGCATGGCATGTAGGAGGATTTTCCCTCTCAAAAGATAGGAATATGTGTGTAAAATTCGGAGCCGAGAGGGAACAACTTCCTCTCTGCGGTCTCTCCGTCTGGACAGATTAGGATTAAGTGAACGTTGTATCTTAAACAGTTTATTTGTTTCGGAAGACCACCTTTGTTGCCAATGGTGTATAATGTGACCGGGTGGGGTGTGTTGCTTGGTGTCTTCGGCGGCATGCTTCAGTGATATAACACTAAAAAAGGGCAACAGTTCCACTATACAAGAAGACACAACACGAACATACCGCAGTCTCCCAGTACACTCACCTCGCACAACATACACGCAACACACCGCATACATGGGAGGCCGTCTTTACATGACCATAGCTGTTAATAGGACGTTAATAAATCAAACAAACAAACAAACAAAAAAGTGTTTATTGGCTGATTAAATGTAAGGTTTGATGTCGGTTTTAAGTAGTTTCAAATCTGTTTGTGCTATGTGAAGAGCAGTCTTAGCTGCTTTATCGGACTTTTCATTCCCCTTTTTACCCACATGGCTGGGAATCCAGAGATAAGTAAGTTGAGTTTTAGAAGATAATCGAAATGATCGGATCAAAAGATTTTTGATTAATGTGTTTCTAGGATTTCTTAATTTCAAAGCCTGAAGAACCGAAAGAGAGTCGGAACAGATGATTGAATTTCAATTCGGTGTTCTTCGATATGGTCAAGCGCCAGACCGATAGCACATGCTTCCGCAGAGAAAATGCAGGCAACATCCGTGAGTCGGGATAGACGAGCAGTGATTACTTGTACAGCATGTTGCTGCAACATTATCACAATCTTTTGAGCCGTCATTGTAGATCTGAACATGGTCAGGGAAAGCCCTAATGTACTCCCAAAAGGAGGATTTGTGTTCTTCGGGTAATGCACTGGATTTTGCCCTCTCATGAAAAGATAAATTGATATCAGGTATTTGAATGAGCCATGGTGGTACATCCGATACGGTGTACTCGTCAATGGTGCCAAATGTTGGTATGATCTTTTGATTTTGTGTAAATATTTCTTGATGTTGTGGTTAAAGTACAAGGTTAAATGCGGGAATTTTAGGTCGTCATGTTACGTCCGTCGTCGTTCGCCGTCCTTTAACTTTTCATATTTTGAACTTCTTCTCAAGTTCTACCAGTGCGATATAGCTGAAACTTGCATGAAATAATCCTAACATGGTCCTGACAAAGTGGTGTTATTTTTCGGGTCAAACCGAAATCCAAGATGGCCGCCACAGCCGCCATCTTGAAAATACATTTTGAATTTCTACTCAAGTTCTACCAGTGCGATTTAGCTGAAAACTTGCATGAAATGATCCTGACAAAGTGTTGTTGTTTTTCAGGTCGATCCGAAATCCAAGATGGCCGCCATCTTGAAAACACATTTTGAACTTCTACTCAAGTTCTACCAGTGCGATTTAGCTGAAACTTGCATGAAATGATCCTAACATGATCCCGACGAAGTGTTTGTATTTTTCGGATCGATCCAACATCCAAGATGGCCGCCACAGCCACCATCTTAAAAACATATTTTGAACTTCTTCTCAAGTTCTACCGTTGCGATTTTGCTGAAACTTGCATGAAATGATCCTAACATGGTCCCGACAAAGTATTGTTACATCTCTGGTTGATCCCAAATCGTAGATGGCTACCATGACACTATATCTAATTAATTTCCTATATGTTAAAGCCATTCGGTCTCTTGTTTGAAATATAATTTGTTGAAAAAATAAATTGAAAATGATCCTGACCTGGTCCTGAAAAAGTGACACCATATATAATTAATTTTACGATTGCAAAGGTAGTCAGATGACCGTTAAGGTCCTTTGGGCCTCTTGTTGGTGTTGGATTTCAATTGAGCAGCATACTGTAGGGATAATTTATTTCGTCGATCGTCTAGAGTTGGCTCATTAGCTTCCACATGGAGACTCTTCACATGTGTTGTTCAAAAGCTCTAAGTGCTAGAGGCAGTCCCTGATTCTGTATAGCGCCAAGCATCTGTAGATAGGAGTTGCGAGCCGATCCATAGACAATCGAGACGTAGTCCAGTTTTGATCTAATAAGTGCCCGATATATACGTAGAGGCATTTCACGGTCAGCAAAGCCAATCAGAATGGGAAAGAACTCGTAGAATGTTAGCGCCTCCGAGCAATTATCCTTCAGATGATTGATATGTGGGACAAAGGACAGTTATATGTTTCGAATCAAATATTAGCCCAAGAAATTTAGTTTGTTCAACTACTGGAATTTTAATTCCATTGAGTGTGAGGTCAGGATCATTGTGTGGTTTTCGTTTTTGGCAGAAGTGCATACAGACAGTTTTTGATCTTAAAAATCTAAAGCCATTTTCGTCAGCCTAATTTTGTAATTTGCCTTAACATTGTTATAGTTGTTCTATAACAGATCAAGAAATCATCCACAAATAGAGACCCTTCCGAATATTGGCCTACAAATTTGGTTATGCTGTTAATTTTTAATCCAAAAAGTGTGACAGACAGGATACCACCCTGAGGGACACCCATCTCCTGTGTTTCTGTTTCTGAATAAGTTGAACGCAAATTGAATGCGCATCAACCAAAAGCAATACAAATTATTTTATATGTTTTGTTAATAAGCAATCTTAATTTTTGCAGATACTAATTATCACTACGCTGGATTGAACAAACAGTGGGTATAAGGGTCTGCATTTCAATGAGATTGGTTAATACGACAAATTATTAGTATCTTTGATGTTCCTTTTACGACCTCCCATGCATGCGGTATGTTATGAGAGACTGTGGTTTGTTAGCTCACCTGGTCCGAAGGACCGAGGTGTGCTTATGGGATACCCCGGCGTCCGTCATCCGGCGTCCGTTGTCCGTCAACAATTGACTTCTTCTCCATAACCGCTGGTCGGATTTCAACAAAATTTGACTGGTAGCATCCTTATGGGCTTAACTGAAAATTGTACAAATGATGGGGCTGACCCCCCGGGGGCCTGAGGGGCGGGGTCAAAAGGGGTCAATTTGGCTTTATTCATATAAACGACTTCTTCTCTGAAACCAAGCATGGGATAGCATCCATAATGCAATGGTAGCATCCTTATAGGGTGGGGATTCAAAATTGTACAAATGATGGGGCTGACCTCCCGGGGGCCTGAAGGGTGGGGTCGAAAGGGGTTAATTAAGCTTTTTCCACATAAACGACTTCTTCTCTGCAATTAAGAATGGAAGAGCACTTATAATGCAATGGTAGCATCCTTATAGGGTTGGGACGGCAATAGATGCGAGGTCAAAAGGTCAATTAGGCTACTACTTTCATATAAATTACTTTGTCTCTGAACCTTTGTATTGGATAACATATTTGTATGGTATCAATAGCATCATTGTATGGTTGTGATTCAAAATTAAACTTTGGAGTCAATTTAGCTTATTTTTACAATTGTCAGAGTCTTGTGATAATTACTAACAAAACACCAGTTGAGCGATACAGGCCCTCTGGGCCTCTTGTTTGATCCAGGGTCATGTAATGACAGTTGTGACTTTGTGGTAATTACGAAAAAATATTTGTTTGTTTGCTTGTCTGGGTGATAGTTGGAGTAAACGCAAATTGAATGCGCATCCACCAAAAGCAATACAAATCATTTTATATGTTTTGTTAATAAGCTATCTTATTATTTACATAACCTTATTATCACTACGCTGAATTGAACAAACACTCGTAAGTAAGTTGTTAATGTAAATTTACAATATTATTTGTCTGGTAAACTGAAAATAGTGTTATCAATGGCAGTAATCGTGTGCCGTTACTACCATGTTGTTTAAACGGTGTCGGGGCAATTTGTCATATCGATAAAATGCATATTAAAGATGCTCCACCGCTGACAAATGGTAATTTTCTCTATCTAGAGCAAGAGCAGACGATTTAGTATTTTCTTCAATTAACAAAAGTTACTAACTTTACACCATTTCCATCATTGAAAAGTTCCAGCTTCTTATTTTACTTAAAGATAAAATTATATTAAGAATAATTAATTGCATCCCGAAAAAATCCGTGGCACTATGTCCTTTATGGAATGCAGTACTAATTGCGCATGCACCGAAAGCAAAATCAATTATTTTAAATATTTTTTTTCGTGTTGATCCGACATATATACACGATTAAACACCAATTATTGTTCAAATGATGGGTATCATCTTTAATCTACTTTGACTCTTCTGATCATGACTTTAAAACGATTTACGTGTAAAATAACATGATAATGTCTAACTATATATTATGATATTATTAAAATATTAACAATTAAAATGTAATTTTAATATATTTTATACATGCTGAAGGGATTACATTTGTTGTATAGTGTACTTTATATTGTACTGTTTGTAAACAAAAGGAGGGCGCAGGATGAAGGAGGTGATAGGTCACACGCACTAATTTGCCTATATAACCTAATTACACTGTACGATTGTTTGTTTGTTTGTTTGATTAATTAACGTCCTATTAACAGCTATGGTCATGTAAGGCCGGCCTCCCATGTATGCGGTGTGTTGCGTGTATGTTGTGCCAGGTGCGTGTTTCGGGAGACTGCGGTATATTCATGTTGTTTAAGTGTTTATATATATTGTTATGGTAAAGGTGGAGGTCGATTGATAGATATCTATTCATGTATGTCTGATGCCATATCGACAATTAAGCCTAAGATAGTCTTACTCCACATTGGAGGCAACAATATTGACTCGAGAGACCGTGCAAGAGGTTGGGATTATGAAACTTTTCTATCGCGGGAAAACTCGACATATTATTGTGCAGGATTTCAATCATAGCGTAGATAGTGTTAATGATGTCGTAAAGTCAATGTGTGGATCCATTGAAGTTTGTATAAAGGTCTGAAGGACGCTGCATTTGATTGTTTGTGCAAAGATGGAGTACATCTTTCGGACAAAGGGTTACGTAAATACAAGTACCGGACCGCTCCGTTTAAGGTTAGTAGTACTATGAACACACGTTGTGACTGCGCAGACTTTGTTTACATCTGTCCAACTCTATTCATTCACACCACGAACTTGGTAGACATTGCGGCTGCGTGGAGTTTGTTTACATCCGCCCAACTCTATAGCTTTCCGTAGAGATGTATAGCGACTGCGCCTATCTTGTTTTTTCAACTCATTTATAAATGTGTCGTTCTACTTAGCGAGCATGTGTATCCAGAAACGATTACGTAACAGTACGTTATTCTCTTCAATTATATTCCTAAGCCAGCTATAGTTACCACAGCTCGCGTTGCGGTCTAAATTTTAAATGATAAATTAACTGAGTGATTGTTTGTTTAGGCCTATACTAAATCTGATATTAATTAGATAATTAGACAGCGTCCCATGGCTTGACAACTTCGGCTCACGGAGGGGCCTACTGTTGTTATTTGTTTCTTATAGATCTATATAAACTAATTCAAGTAGTAGCTGCTTCGTCATAATTGTATATTTTTAAGTTATTATGTTCAATATTTTATACAATTGTTGCTATTTGCTTTAACAACCTTTTATCAAGGTATGTATGTATTGTGCAGGGTTCATACCCGATTTAACAATACTTAACTTATTTCTGTTGTGCATGGTTTGTACCCGGTTTAACAACAAATTGATATTTTTGTTGTGCATGGTTTTATTTGATTTGATATTTTTGTTGTGCAGGGTTTGTACCCGGTTTAACAACATTTATATTTCTGGTGTGCAAGGGTTTTAACCAGTTTAACACCAATTTAATATGTCTCTTGCGCCTGGTTTTTAATCATGGTTACTCCCCTTATATAATGCGCATTGTTATTATACAGAAATAATATTCCATATATAATTTCATTGGTTTTATAATTGACATATTTTCATGTTATTGTTTCTGCTTAGTGCGTGATACTGAGGGTAACACTTGTTGCCGTTCATCTTTCACTAAGGCTGTAAAATCTGTGCTGTTAGTTTATATGTATTCTGTTTTTACTTTGTGCTTGTCCCACAAATTTATATTTTACAGACGCCACGAGACATATACGCAGATCAAGAAGGCGAGCTGCAATCAATAATAATTTGGTAAACATGCGAGCAATTCGGACACCTGCTGAAAATGATGACCAAACCGTAGCTTCAACGCCAAATCCTGAGTCTCAGGCGGCAACAGATGTTGTGGCCTCTACAGCATTCCCGTCAACAGAAGGTCTGACGGCGGAAATTCTTCGGCAGATGATGCAGAAGGGCATCACATTCCAAAATGGGTTTCAGTCAACACAGGCCCAGTCTACGGTAGGGCAACCCCATCAGCCTCAACTCGCCCAACAACTGCAGGTTCCACAACAAACCCATCAGCCTCAACTCACCCCACAGTTACAACTGCATCAACAACTTCAGCTGAATCAACAACCAATTCTACAGCCATCGATGACTACCCCAGGGTCCCTCAACAACTTTTCTCCCATCACCACAGTCTGTGCCTCCAGTGCCGTCCACCTCACAGACAGTTGTAATGCTTCAAACATCCAATCAGCCTTTTGACATCCAGGCACCGGTTTCAAACGTTGTTAATAACTTTACATGTAATGTTCATACTACAAACAATACTTACAACAGCATATCCCGACCGCTCGATGTGCATTTAGATGATAAAATTAGAGCAGAAATTATCGCTCATGAGTTTGTGGACTTTGACAGCTTGCTGTCACATTCCCCAAACCCTGATAAATTTGAAATTCAGGTGCAAGGGGATAATTTGGCCATGATACCACAACACAAATCTTTTCAAATTAAATAAGTTGATCAGTGGGTGCAGGCATTTCACATTTATGTGTCTGTCTACATTCTGGCCCATCCAACCAAAACCGTTAGCATCATGAAGTATGCTGACACCATACAAACTCTTTTGAGATGGTCGGGATTTGCTGCCGCAATGTTTTACGACAGTAACTTTCGTAAATGACAGCAGCTTAATCCTGCTATGGCTTCGGATGAGCTGAATAATGAGCTCTACATGCCAGCATCGAGTATTGGTTTGAGATCCAAGGCCAGTACCCAGCAGCCCTTTCAGGGCAACAAACCCAACAAGTACCCAAAGGGGAAATGTTGAGATTTTCTCAAATCAGGGTCCTGCTCGAGAGGAAACCAATGCAAATTTGCTAATACCCATGTCTGCTCAAAATGTGGAGGGCAGCATAGCCATCAACAATGTAAGAGTTAAACCTAACCCAAACAGACCAAAATATGATGAGGGTGCTTTCAATCCTCCTACTTTACCTACTCCTGTCAACTATGCCGTATTATGCAAATATTTACAGGGTTATGATTCTTCTAACATAGAATTTTTGGAAAATGGATTTAAATTTGGATTTAAATTACAATACAAGGGAACAAGGGCATTCAGAGATTCAAAAAATTTGAAATCGGCTTTAGACAATGCTAACATTCTAAATGAGAAAATGACTAAAGAAATTTCAGCTGGTAGAATCGCAGGTCCATTTGCGAATCCACCTTTTTCAGATTTACAAATTTCCCCCTTAGGACTTATTCCAAGGAACCTCATGAGTTTCGTCTAATCCATCACCTTTCCTATCCAGAGGGTAGCTCTATCAATGAATGTATAGCTTCAGAAGACACTTATGTGAAGTATCAGACTGTGTCTGATGCTATTGGTCTTATCAAATATTTCGATAAAGGTGCCCTTATGGCTAAAACCGATATTGATTCGTTTGTTTGTTTGATTAATTAACGTCCTATTAACAGCTATGGTCATGTAAGGACGACCTCCCATGTATGCGGTGTGTTGCGTGTATGTTGTGCGAGGTGCGTGTTTTGGGAGACTGTGGTATATTCATGTTGTGTCTTCTTGTAAAATGCTTTCAGGATTTTACCAATCCACCCTCACGATTATAGTCTATTAGGGATGAAAATTGGGCAAATTTTTTATTATGATAAGGTCCTGCCTATAGGTTGTTCTATCTCATGTCGCTTGTTTGAGGGATTCGGCAATGGATTGTACAACACAAACTACAAGGTGTGGGGGTGGCACACATTTTAGATGGTTTCCTTTTTGTCGCCCCAAACAACTCTGACAAATGTCAAACAGATTTGAATAATTTTTTACATCTATGTAAAATCACTGGGGTCCCAATTAAGTACAGTAATACTGTACAACCCTGTACTACCTTAACATTTCTCGGCATAGAACTCGATAGTGTAAAAATGGAAGCTAGATTACCTAGAGAGAAACTAGATAAAACAGGCAATATTTTAGCATCATTCATTCGGAAGAAAAAAAGTAACATTACGAGAATTGCAATCACTGATTGGGTTACTAAATTTTGCATGTAGTGTGATCTGACAAAAGGTCTGACTAAACATTATCATCATATTCATTTGACAAGTGAGGCAAAGGCTGATATTAAAGCCTGGCAACATTTCATTCAGTCATACAATGGGGTGACTTTATTTCTTCCTGATATATGGGAGTCCTCCACCCATTTGCAATTTTACACTGATGCAAGCGGTTTAGGTTTTGGTGCTGTGTTGTGAACACAATGGTTTTTTGGGGAATGGCCCCATGTTTTCAACAAATACCATATTACCATTAAAGAACTTTTTCCAATAGTATTGGCTGTACAACTCTGGGGTAATGCCCTTAAAAATACATGCATTCTCTTCCACTGTGATAATTCAGCGGTAGTGGCAGTGCTTAACACGCACACAAGCAAAGAACCTACGGTCATGAAGTTAGTTAGGAAGCTAGTATTAACATCTTCGATTAAATTTTATGTTTTGTGCTGAACATAAACAGGGTAAACGTAATGTTTTGGCAGATCATCTGTCTCGTTTACATGTAGACAGTTTTCGGCTATTGGCTCCACACAGGGACAGGGATCCGACTTTTATCCCCGGACAACCCGTTAACCATCTAACAAGCCATGTACAGACACTCTTGATGCAGGCCATAGCTCCTCAGACCCAAGCGTTGTACAAACGCGCCTTTCAATCACTGGAACAATTTGTACTTAAAACTTCTCACCTTCAATCATGTTTACCTACAACAGTGAGCACCTTGATATACTTTATTGCACACTTAAATCATGAAGGTATGGCGTCATCAACTGTCTCCACATACACAGCTGCTATTGGTTACATCAATAGGTTAGCGGGTCATCCAGACCCTACACAGTCCTTTGTAGTGAAAAAGATGCTCTCTGCCATACAGCGGGGATCTTATCGCCCTGATACTAGACTATGTATTACTACCATCATCCTAAGTAAATTAGTTGAGTCTTTACCACATACTGCCGTATCTCACTATCAGATTGTATGTTACGTGCTATGTATTTATTAGCATTTCATGCTTTCTTGAGGGTAGGAGAGATTGCTATAAACACTGTTAAGTCCCATGTCCTGCAATTTCAGGATATTCAGATCATTCAAACTAGTGGACGGCCGACAAAGTTAGAATTAACTTTCAGGTCTTTCAAAGGCAATTACAATATACTAACTTAAATCCTAGTTAGTGTACATCTTGTTACCATACCGTTTATTTGTTACCAGTATCATTGTACATTTTACAACAATTATTTTGCCATTTTAATTTTGGATCTTATATATATATAAGTTCAATCAATCTGGGCGTAGGGTCGAGATTATTGAATCTTATAAATGTATACAAGGATAAATATAATAGTATCTTATGTTTTTATTTATCTTTTATTGTAGTTGTATGTGACATTTTTTACGTCTTCTTTAATACCATGGAATATACATATATATTCACAGATTCCTTGTTATTTCCACTCAATCTGGGCATAGGGTCGAGGTTGGTGGCACTAAGTGTAACTTTGATCTTATTTTGTTTTGTTTTATTTTACATATGTTGTATGTTATAAGACGGTGTGCCTGGATGTCATATGTCACTCTTGATCTTCATTGATAACTAGGTTGATAATGATGGACACATATGTTACCGACCAGTGCGTGATTTGAGTGTACTTGCACTTGAAATTAATCAATGGACCATTCAGGTGAATATGTGATAGTGACATCGTGAAATATGGACCTACAAATTAGTTGGACCGTGAATTGTGATGACTTTGAAATTTACTCCCGACTCATTTTAAGCAATCAATCCCAAAATTCGTGTTGTATGAACATGTATCTACGTATGGAACTTTGTGTTGCAACTTTGATTCATTTTCATATTTCTCGTGTACTTTCCATCTGTTGTGTGATTGATCGAGAAGTTATCAATGCGAGGATTTTCTAAACGATCTTCATTCCGGTTATATCATCCTTCAATAACCATCTGCATTGTAACTTGAACTTGTATATACAATTGTTGAAGATTACATTTTATTACTTAGTTATATTTGTTCATGCTATTTTGTTTTACCTAAAAACTGGTTTAAATGTATGTTTTTTAGGAACATCATCGATATATTTCAGACAGGGCTTCGGGTGGGGTATGGTTTCTGATCATGTATTTACATGGTCAGATAACATTGTGGCGGTTTATCCCCACCCAGGACCTAAGAATGCCGGATACAATTTTATGTTATTGAAATGTTTGTATTTCAATATATAATTCTAAACTGTCGTTTTGTGATAAACGGCCAATTTCAATTCAAACTTTATTTGTTGGGTTGTTTTTCCCGATCTTTGGTCAAACAAGCTTGCCATGTCTGAAGGTCACCGAGTTCATGTATAATTAACAATTAAAATGTAATTTTAATATATTTTATACATGCTGAAGGGATTACATTTGTTAATATAGTCCCTCGGCTATGTACTTTATATTGTACTGTTTATAAACAAAAGGAGGGCGAAGGGTGAATGAAGGAGGTGATAGGTACCTAATTAAGCTGTACGCAGTCATTCCAGCCTCTGCAATAACCAATATGGACACTGGTCAAGGTCAGTTTGTTGCATGATTTAATTTGAACCCGCCTCCCTCCCCTACTTCCTCCAATAGTGTTTTGTTCAAATTCATTTTTTAGGTGAGCTGTTTATCCCCACCTATGACCTAAGAATGCTGGATACAATTTTATGTTATTGAAATGTTTGTATTTCAATATATAATTCTAAACTGTCGTTTTGTAATAAACGGCCAATTTCAATTCAAACTTAATTTGTTGGGTTATTTTTCCCGATCTTTGGTCCAACAAACTTGCCTTGTCTGAAGTTCACTGAGGTCATGTATAAAGAATTGTATATTCACATTTAACATTTCAACACAGAAACATACAATTACATCTGCTATAGTAACTAGTTTTATAAAGTAAAAGTATATAACTTACATATCAGAATGTAGTACAGTAGACATGTACATGTTGATGTATTGTACAGTTATGTGTAGTTTCTGATATTGTAATTAGTTACATGTAGTTCATATGGCTTCAAATAATTTGGAAACACCGATACCAGTCCTTAATAATATTTCTAAACAGGGTTAACATGTACAAATATGGAATTAGATGTCTTAATCACAGCCGCACGGTTACAAAATGATAGAATTAACTGGACTACAGGTTTTTATCCTGTTGCTAACTGGACTACAGGTTTTTATCCTGTTGCATTTTAGTTGATCATGACAGCGATCAGTCGTTAGTGTAAGTACACTACATTAGTATTCCTCCACTAACAAACATGGCATGTCCTTACATGACCCAGAATGTTACTAGGACGTTAAACTAATAAAACCCGAACACCCGATCTTCATCTCTAGTATTTAAAACCTATACAATCTGGAAACCTGGATATCACGACTAAATATGCTTGTGCTTTCGGTTTAGCCAAGTTACGTTATATAAGTTATTGAATACTTACATTTTGTTGTGGAGATCTATATCTTCGTATTTTTTCCAGGGTGGCATCATCGATTTAATGAATACATCAAAGAGTGCTGCGAAATCACTGCTGCTGCCGTCTATTAATCCACAGATCAACAACCTAATGATCAGTATTAAAGAATACTTATCACCGGGAAGAGCAGTTTATGTCCATATATGTCAGAAGAAGAATGAAGAAGAATACAAAGTATTAGAATGTGTCGGAACATTACTCAAAATAACACGGACACGCAGAGTGTATAAAGTTACAAAGAGACATTGCTAGGGGTCGGTTCGATTACCGTATTCGTAATGGGGAAGGTGACTCCTTTTACCGACTGGAACAATAAGATTTTGGCTGAGCCGACGAAAGCTTTTGATAAACTTTCTGCTGTTCCCTGACCATGTGGAGGAAGCCTTTATTGACCGAGGCTTCATGTTGACCTTCATATTCGTCCAAAAAAAACCCCCAGGAAACAAGAAAATATTCAAAGAACCTCTCAACAGTGATTACATTTAAAGAGACAAATATCCACTTACAGCATATACAAGTCTATATACTGTAGCTAGTTTACTTGATACTGGAACATATAGAAGTGGTTTTGATTTTGATAGTTTTGGTTTCAAAAATAATTTTGTTTGATATTATTGATAGTGAACAGTTTCGAGGTAAACCAATGAATGATTACTATGTTCGTCAGGTCATTGGAAAAATTGAAGACAAAATCTTTGTAAAAGTGAATCTTTAATAAAAAACGTAAAGCCGGTGGATTTCGATTAAGAAAATTTCTTGATCAACAATTTGAATGGCAAGCCCCAGTAGATAGACATGAATATTAAACTGTTTTAAAGGAACAAAAAAAAATGTCAAGAAGAAAACAAAATGTTGGTGCAAACAATTGCTATGTAGCAGCAAAACCATACACCAGAATATTCTAAACTTCATAGCCGAAAATTTTCAGATCTTACTAAGTCTGACCACTCTAAATGAAGAAAAGTGGAGAAAGCAATTTTCAAAAAGTCTTTGAATGTTTGGAGAGTGAGAATATAAAGCCTTTGTCTGTATCTGTTGAGAGAGAAAATGGCAAGAAAGAGGTACTTGTATTGATTAGATGAAAATACAGAGAAAAAAGAGGGAGACTCTAATAACCAATAAGGAATTACCCAGAAGACATGTACTACAAGAACATATCAATAAACTCATGAAGGTCATGGTCACCGGTTTCCAAAGTGCCTTCACCCCACCCTGATCTAGGAGGACAGAAACGCAGGAAGAGGTGGCTAAATCCAGGTACTAATAAGCCATGTAGAAAAAGATGTATTTGATGGCTAAGTAATAAATCTACTAAATACTTGTCTATTTTCATTGCCCCATCGCACTGTTAGTATCATATTATGTTTGTGTTCGTTCTGTGTGTCTTGATAAAGGGGTAAATTGCCTTGATTTGTTTTGTCCACACGGTTACTTCTTTGTCCCAAAATGGCAAAATAATTGGAACTGTATAATGTAAAAGTTGAAATTTGTTTTTAATTTTATTTATTTCATTGAATTTATAAGTATTAAAGTAAGCAGTTGTTTTTGTTTGTTTACATGAATTTGCATACTGACAACTTTAAAATATCTTTGATTTTTTTAAAAAGTGTTATTTATTTCACAGGGACGAAAAGTTTTGGAAAACTTCTCCCACTGCTGGACAACCGTCAGACAAAACTGGACATACCAATGCTGTCTACCTCCAAACAAATTTCAGAACTGGAAAGATATCATTCGGTTGTAAACCATTTTGCACCAAAAATGCATGGGTTCTCCTATTATGGGATGTTGTGTCGGTAAGAAAGATTTTTTTCTCAAATAATATATCTGTCTTTGATTTTATATCTCGAGTAAAGAATAAATTGCTTTTTGATTGATAGTAACTGTGTCAATGGTAATATGAATTATATATAATGCTGTTTCAAGTGAAGTCATACTTTGTTCTAAGTATTATCATGATGTATTTCCACTACTTCACCGAATTACAAGTTCCTATTTTTTTTCTTGCAGACTTCTCCTCACTGCTCTTCATTTTAACGAAAATGGAGAAAGAGAGCTGGCAGTTTCTAAAGATGGCACTGCCTGTGTGAACATTGTCTTCCCCAAACACAAAAAGGGCAACTATACTGTCCGTCCAATCGAATCAAAAGTCGTTCAGGCCTCTTCAGAGGACTCATGGTCCCATTGTTTGTTATGAGTCGCGAGTATATTATGACTCATTTTGATTAAAGTATCAGGACAAAAAAAATTAGCAAGTTAGGGCTATAAGATAGCAGTTGGGATAAAACCCCTGGACAGTGCAAAGTAACAAGGTTCCTATCTAATCTGCCTATAATAAGGTTTACACATTAATCCGCGCTGATAATCCAGTGATTCACCTAATGAAATATTTTGCGTATGACCCTAGATATAATTCCACCTGGAGAGATTTCCATGGCTGAGGAAACCTAGTGTGACCTCAGACTCAATTAATAAAATGACGTAGTCGATTAAACAAGAACTGCGTTACAAATTGGCGCCCTTTGCTGTTAGATTCCATCTACATACATGTTTTAGACTGTTTGCTCTCTCTCTCAGGATAAAGAGTATCTTGAAATTGTGTTCATTACGCACTGAGCTTTCTCCGAACTAAACACCTGTGAAAAGTCTCTTATGAAGCCAATGAACCTTTTGTGGACAATCGACTGAAAGAACTATTCCTATACTGCATGTGCTGCTTCAAATGAAATTAACTCCAATCCCAAAAACCCGCAATCAAACCTTGTATTTTAACTACAACATCAAGAAATATGTACACAAATCAAAAGCTCTGCAATTACCACATTTTGGCATCGGGAATTTTCAAGAATTCTTCTTGCATGAACTAGATATAATTTGTTAGGACACCATTGACGAGTACTACCATATCGGATGCACCACCATTGCTCATTCCAACACCTACCTATCAATTTATACCTACATGAACTTGGCATAATCCAGTGCATTACCGAAAAGAACATCTATTATCCTCCTTTCTTTCAGAGTGATTTGCCAGTAGCATGTGCTATCGGTCTTGGCGCTTGCCCACATTATCGAAGACCCACCGCACTCAAAGGCAATATCTGTTCGGCTTGAATCAAGAAACTCTGGAAACAATTATTCCAAAATTTCGATCCGAACACTATCGATTATCTTCTAAAACTCAAATAACTGATCTCTAGCCATACCAGTAATGTGAATATAAAGGGGAATGATTATTAAAGCCGATAAGAGGTTAAGACTGTTTCTTTCACCTTAGCGCGAGGCGAGATTTGAAACTTACCAATTCACTGATTCAATTCCTTCTATTCAGCTAGCTAATTAAAATCGTTGGCAAACATGGGTGTCTACCTACAACAACAAAATTCAACCACTTAATCCTCATATATGTGAATTCTCCTCTCACAGTTGAGCTGTTTATATTGCACTGTATGGTTTTAAACATATATGAGATAGATACTACGATGTCTTCGACCAATGTAAACTTTGTTCAGACCGTGAGAATTTATAATCTTTTATTTTCAAGTATCTCAAAGTGAACGCATATTTTCAAACAATTTTGAACGTTTTCTTCATCTACACCTCAATTCTATCAACGCAACAACTCACTTGTCTGTTCTCAACAGTTTGTGCATGAGTTTTTTCCTTTGTTTTGCGCCTAAATGACCTTTATGTTAATTGATTGGGCCGTAAAATCAAACAAAACAACATCCAGTCCACTCCTCGTCCTTGCAAATCTGAATTAAGTCATCCAGCACTGATGTACCGCTACGAGGTCTGCGACTGTACCTCTTTGTACCGGCTCCGTCAGCAAGTTTCCTTCCGCGGACACTCTCCCGATAAACTGCACACCGCGCTCTGGAACCCGGCCTTCGGGGAGTTGGAGACATCCCCCCCCCCTCCCGGTAGAAAGTGTATTACCGCCGGTTTGGTTCCCTCCATTGCCTTCACCGCCTATTTTTGCTGCCTAATCAGGTGGGTATATCTGTTCCTCACATAAGTGTCGCTTCATTTACTGGATGTTTACAGTAAATGTGTTATAACGAACACAGTAGTACACTATGGTAACTTATATCAGTCTCCACCTTGTTGACTGAGTCCAACGAATGTGACCCTCATCCGTTTGTAGGCCGAATAACACTGTCCGCTGCAGCTGCACTAAGACAGTTTCATCCCTCCCTCATCCCACAGAACACTGGTCGCTGTCCAACTCGTTCTGCTCTTACATTGTGTCAACAGTTAAATGTTAGGTTTATCCATGGTTATGTCTCTCGTAAAAATATGAAACAAGTAAAGACAAAGTGCATCAAAATAATCGTATACATATATGTGTGTGATCCTGAAGATTCTTAACCTTACCTTATGTAACTGTCCTCATCATTGCACTGTTTTTTATTCTATTCGCTGACCCCTTTCACTAGGCCCAGGATGTTTACTTCGTGCAGTTTGGAGCGCCTCTTCATGAAGTCTGCTGACCGATCCCACATTCACTGTTGTAGTTTTTGAAATTCGGGCACCGCATCGCTCTAGACACATGTCCGTAACGGTTTCCGTTTGCGGAAAACTAATCAGCTATTGCTGTTGCCGATTCCCTGCGCCTTATGCTTAAAATTCCACATGGTCAACTACATTGAGCTACCATTCCTCTGAGTTTTTTTGATAGACCAGATTCGACATGTAGGACGTCATTATTGAATTGTCTGTCTTTTAGGAGGCAAGAAGTAAACACAGTTTATAGAACAAGGAAACGTCCATTTTTTGGACGTGGATGTTGCGCCGCGATAGAAGGCGCAATATGTTTGTGCTAGGCGATTTTGGTGCGATAGATCGACGTTCGGAGGCCACGGGAATAGGCACTCGAGTCCAATAATTGTCCAATGCCTTTGTTAAAAGGATTGCTCCAATTTGCTGATATAAATGTGTATTGTTACATCAAAAAAAGAGAGGAAGACGATTTAGTATTTTTCTTTCAGTTAAACTTACTTGCTTTATTTTAACCGATGACAACGGTTAAAGTTTGAGCTATTTCTCAATATTGGTTCTAGTTTATAAATATTGAACATAATTAATGCATCTCGAAAAAAAATTCCGGGCACTATATTCCGATATGAATGATAGTACTGATCGGCGCATGCTACCAAGGCTAAGAATAGATCTATTTTATTATATATTTTTTGTTTTACATTAGGCATAGATATATTGACACGTTGTTTTTATTCGGTATTTCAGTGGATCATTTGGTCTTTTATATACATGGTTTATATTACCATTATATACTGTGGGAAATCCGACAACCTGCACGTTATTTCTTCTTCAGAAGTGCTGGCAAAAAGGATAATGATTTCAAATTTATTGTCAACATTAGTTTACCTTCTTGGTTAATTAAAATCAAGATCAAAGGGTCATGTCCGATGATAACAGTTTTACTGCAAAGTTGTGAGGACATAAGTTGGGGATGTTATGAACATGAATGTTTTAATGAAGATATAAAACAATTATATATCATGACTTAAAGGCATTGCATAAATTTTCTTAAATAATTCCATCTGCAAACAAACCATCAGTAAGTAAACAAAACAAATACACCAATTTTGACAGTAGTCCTCATTTTATTATGTAGATCATGTTTACCAAGAATATTACAGAACATTGTATATCATCAATCATTTCAATAGAAGACCTTGCATGTTACAAGATACAAAGATGAATACACTATGAACTTATAATTTTAGTTCTTATGTGTGGTTGCCAATTGTGAAAATTGCCATGTAATGTCCATACAACTACAGAATGTATATGTTTAATGATGTGCCGGATCAATCGCGAATTCAGATATTCTGTAGCGAGACGGGATATCAGATTCCAAAACGCATCACTCAGCATTCGCTGATTCGCTCCTTCCTTATTGGCTGAACTCGTGTTTGTTTTGAAACGGAATACCAGGCCATTTGGATAGTCCACAATGCAACATTCAAGATAGCTCGAGCAGTGTAGTAACCACAACTTCCTCGTGTAAATAAAAATACTAACGCATTATGGTAACTATACATGAATAAGTGTATGACAACTATTACGAAATGGAAAATGTATGACTCACCGTGATTATTCACATTCATTGTGTATATGCTGAAATCATATGTCGGTTGTTTGGCAACAACATATGAATAACATTTACAATTCAATCTTATAAATAGAGATCAGGACATATTTTAAGCAAAATATGAAACGTTTTCTCATTTGCATATCTTACGTATCAACTCGAATCATTCTGCGTTTCTCAACATTGTGCATTGGTTTCTCATGGTTTTAGCCCAAATTTATTTTTATCCCATGCAAAACTTTTTATTTACAAATAAAACTTTTACAGTCTGGTTGTCTTTAGTCCTACTTGCTTTTTTTCTTACTCTGAACTTTTATCTGATATTAATGACATGATGTGTGTAGTTTTGCCCTAAATACCTTAATTGTGTCGAGGGCCCGTAAACTCAACAATAAATAACAAACAATCTTTCATAGTTTTGTAAACTGGTACATTTTGAAGTTGGAAATTATAAATTACAGATTATATATTTGAATAAAAACAATACATGTTACAAATTTTCTCACAGAAAAAAACTGGAAAAGACAATTGAAAATATAGTGCATTTCTGTTTCTACTGTTGTGTTAATGTTTTCTGTTTGATTGATTCAGGCGCTATCGTACACTGCATACAGACAAACCTTGTTGATGGTTGTTGGCGTTTTTTTGGGGAAAACTGTTCTGTAGTCCACTTACCTGTCTGCTCGCCAGTTCAACATCATCAGACAGAACTTTTCTGGATACCAGATGGAAATTAATATTCACTGGCTATCAATTATGTTTGATCACTGAAATCATTTCATCACACACATAAATCTTGATGCAGTGATGATATTGTCGATGGCATTTAAAACAAACTGAGCCAGTGTATGTCCTGGACTATGCAAAGTGTTGTTTACAATCTTTGATGAAAATACAGATCCTTATTTCACTACGTTGATTGAGGATCTTGAAACACCATTAGGGGTCACGTCAGGATTGACCTTTGGAAATGGCCAATTCTCTAAATGGCACTGCTCAGTAATCTTTGACTGGGTACGAACTAGTTTTGAAAAAGCTGTCCGAATTTATTTTCTTGCACTGTAGTCTATGTCCACCCAAAGTGTACACATAACTAATGCTAAATGATAGATGCTCTTACTGGACGAAATAAACGTTATCAATTGACGTCAAAATCGTGTAGAAAAGTTGTATTTGATTGGAGTACACGTTGGTAAAAGGTCACGACGCGAACCCCATAATGGTGAATTTGTCAATTATCTCTAATATTGAACGGAGTTGGTAGTTAGAGGATCTGATTTTAATTCAGATTGTGTTATCTCGATTATGAAATGTGCTTTTTGCAATCAGCTCATGGTTATGAATTAAAAACAATTAATGATTAACATGTTGCCACAATCATGTTCAAATGGATGAATGATAAAAAAAATGTATATAAATTTTGTATTAAATTCTCTCCTCTTACATTTGACTCATTGTCGTCATCTTTTGGATGAGCATGATATTCGTTCTAGCATAGTCACTTTCGCAAATTATCTAAGAAGGTACCAAACCAGGACCTGAGTTAAAACATCGGTAAACGATCTTCAATTTTTTAAGAATGAGACAAATAAAGAGAGATAAATGTCTCCAAGGAGGAATGCACATCATATTTATTCTTGAAAAATCAGATATAACTTACTGATAGGTTTGGCTCATGTCAATTGAGCTGTCCAGGGACT
>SAYR01053478.1:0-13377 GCA_004382745.1 Argopecten irradians irradians | reverse complement strand
AAGTTCTGTTCCTCTTCCCCCAAGGATGTTTGTGGCCAAATTTGGTTACATTTCATTCAGAACTCTATGACAAGTAGCGATTTAAAGGATTTACCACTATTTCCCCTATTGGGCCCCGCCCCTCCTGCCCCCGGGGGGCCAGAGCCAAAATTTATACAAGTTCTGTTCCCCCTCCCCCGAGGATGTTTGTGGCCAAATTTGGTTACAATCCATGCAGAACTCTAGGACAAGTAGCGATTTATAGGAAATGTTGACGGACGGACGACGGACGACGGACGCCGCGCCATGACATAAGCTCACCGGCCCTTCGGGCCAGGTGAGCTAAAAATCAACGACCGCCATCTTTGTTTGACACTCAATATTGTATCACATTTTATTTCATCGTATTGTGCTCAAAGGCTTGCATATTCCTATCGCCTTACGAAAAGCTTTTTTCATGTTCGTCTTACAGTGAATTTTATGCATTTGAGATGTGGTATTTGTCAACGCAAGCTAAACATGCTATCGTTGCTTGAGCGGAAATGAAGCTGAACAGCAACAACAAACATGGCGTCCTCTGACTCTCAATATTGATAGATCTTCCACTTTGATATAAACATCCTTCATACAGCGAGAGTAACATTTTCTTTTTCTTTATCATATCAAACTTTTTTTATACTGTGGAAACAGAGTTATCTCCCTTTATTAAATAGCGCGCGTAAAAAACAACATGGCGAATTTTTTGGAATGCTGCGGTGTCGGACGCAGAACTGCCAGATGTAAAGAAATAATCAACCCCAGTGGAGAACAGGTAGGTTCTTATAAGTAAGTACACATGCGTTATACATTATAATTTACTTTATTATCATAGCAAACATGTGGATATTGACCAATAATGTCAACAAGCAATCGCAAGCGGTAGAAATCGGTGTAGGGTGAAAAATGTCCCGTCCTTCTAAGCATCAGTTTAATCACCAGCATGTTATTATAATCTGTTTTCTAGTATGGCAAGGCCAAACCAATGCTTTTGATGTAGTTTTATTATACACGATGTAACATACTCAATACTCAATAAACGAAAACATAATTCATTTACATAAAAAACAGACGCATACATTGTCACGAAGGACAACTCTTAATTCTACTCTTCTGATCACTAAGCAAATTAACCTAATCTCTCTTTATACAAAGGTGTATTGATATAAATTACATTTACAGAATTTACAATATACTCTAATGATTCAATTATATATACTTGATTTACATGCATTAAATTTGCTGCTTCTGTTTGATAAGAAATGTAATAATTAGATTCAACATACCACGATTGGCACTAATATGAAACGTTTTGGAAAATATTATACATGTATATCATCACATAAAAAAATTCAATATATGTACGTGTACATTGGATGCCATAATTTAGTTGGAAAAAAACCCAGTATACTTGATCAATTCACAATATAATCGTGGGGCGGTTGGTGTTACTGAAGACAAGTTGTCAAAACACCTGCAGTATCCAGGGACAGGACTCAGCAACCGATTGCTTATTTAGAACTTCAAAAATGGACAAGCATATTTATATTTCAAAAACTTTTAAGCATGCATAGCTTAGATGGGAATGCAGAGACATGTTACATATCAATTCATCAATTAGATACATGAAAAACACAATAGTTGAAAGACAGTTCACAGCTAGTCATAGCGAAATAGCTGACATCAGCACATTCATTTGTTTGTTTGTTTGTTTGATTTATAAACGTCCTATTAACAGCTATGGTCATGTAAGGACGGCCTCCCATGTATGCGGTGTGTATCGTGTATGTTGTGCGAGGTGAGTGTACTGGGAGACTGCGGTATGTTCGTGCACATTAACAGTATGGAGACTAACATAGAACACACAATATAGAAATACCCTGTTACTTTATGATAATGCATATTAATTAAAATCATATTGTGCAGTAATAAGTCTAAATTAAAACCCCAAAATTTTGTTTAACAGTTATGTCACTACTATTACATAGGACAGGGCTTTGGCATGTTCCTATGTCATAGGATGAAAAAAAACCATGGTCCAATCCCTTATATCTTTTATTACATATATATAATATACACTTACATATGATCCTTATAGCTTTAACGCAGAATGAAAAAAGTTATGGCCTGATCGCTAGATCATGATCACTGAGAGGATCGATTGATGTAGAGATTGCATTTATTTCATTTTGGGTCAAGCCACTGTCTGACTGTTACTCTGTCAGAGTCAAATTTTTACCAGTATCATCGTTATTGGATGGGAAAACAGATACAAATTATTTGTCAACGTAGTTAGTCATTGATTGTTATTGTCTTGAGAATTATGTTAAGCTGACACACAGATGATTATGAATCTACTGATGTAACTATCAACACCTACCTACAAGCGCAGATAACTCAGAATATGATTATGCACAAAATAATTAAATTGATGAGATGGTGTGTTGCAAACGAAAGTAAGGTCACTGTGACATTGATTTTGTAATTTTAAAAATTACTTATTCAGACTGCTTAGATTGCTATGAGGGATATATTCTTCATTCTCTGTTTGTCCGTTTATTCTTGTGTTTGTTAGTTTCTGATTACTGAATCAATATCTGTTACTAGTTTATTGATACATTTAATATATTAACATAAATACTATATTTCTGCTTTGTCTTGCAGGTCCAAATTAAGGAGCGCTTAGCTTCAACAAGCACAACGACATATTCGAGGATTATACTTCGAATTCCTATAAGTGATTGTGAAGAGTTTAAGTTCCTTCAAGAACATTCAAGAGTTTACAAGGTAACAACACACAGGATAGTGTACCATATTAAAAAGCGTCAAAGCCTGGAAACACCACTAGGTGTGAGATGAGACAATAGAATAATAAACAAGAGGCCCAGAGGGCCTGTATCGCTCACCTGGTTTGTAATGTCAAATTATGTTCTACATACAGGTTCATTGTTTCTTTCCTGAAGGAATTTGAATATTTACCTCTTATTTCTCTATTGGGCCCCGCTCCTCCTGCCCCCGGGGGGTCAGAGCCAAAATTTATACAAGTTCTGTTCCCCTTCCCCCAAGGATATTTGTGGCCAAATTTGGTTACAATCTATGCAGAACTCAGGACAAGTAGCGATTTATAGGATTTACCTCTATTTCCCCTATTGGGCCCCGCCCCTCCTGCCCCCGGGGGTCAGAGCCAAAATTTATACAAGTTCTGTTCCCCTTCCCCCAAGGATATTTGTGGCCAAATTTGGTTACAATCTATGCAGAACTCTAGGACAAGTAGCGATTTATAGGATTTACCTCTATTTCCCCTATTGGGCCCCGCCCCTCCTGCCCCCGGGGGTCAGAGCCAAAATTTATACAAGTTCTGTTCCCCTTCCCCCAAGGATATTTGTGGCCAAATTTGGTTACAATCATGCAGACCTAAGGAACACGTAGCGGTTTATAGGATTTACCTCTATTTCCCCTATTGGGCCCGCCCCTCCTGCCCCGGGGGTCAGAGCCAAAATTTATACAAGTTCTGTTCCCCTCCCCAAGGATGTTTCTGGCCAGAATTTGGTTACAATCCATGCAGAACTCTATGACTAGTAGCGATTTATAGGATTTACCTCTATTTCCCCTATTGGGCCCCGCCCCTCCTGCCCCTGGGGGGTCAGAGCCAAAATTTATACAATTTCTGTTCCCCTTCCCCTAAGGATGTTTGTGACCAAATTTGGTTACAATCCATGCAGAACTCTATGACTAGTAGCGATTTATAGGATTTACCTCTATTTCCCCTATTGGGCCCCGCCCCTCCTGCCCCTGGGGGGTCAGAGCCAAAATTTATACAATTTCTGTTCCCCTTCCCCTAAGGATGTTTGTGACCAAATTTGGTTACAATCCATGCAGAACTCTATGACTAGTAGCGATTTAAAGGAAATGTTGACGGACGGACGACGGACGCCGCGCCATGACATAAGCTCACCGGCCCTGCGGGCCAGGTGAGCTAATGAAGCTGGAGACAACTTCTATGTAAAAACCGAAACTGAAGTTCTGGATGTACAATCGCTAACCACTTAAAGAATACATCATTTTTCCAGACCATAAAGTGGAAACAGCCATTGACAGAGGCGTTTGCCTAACATTCACGTTTGTGATATGTGCAGGAAACAATGCGTTCCTGTGCAACTTGCTGAATAATGATTTGCTGTGAGAAATATGTTTTACATGTAACAATCTATGATGTAAACTACGAAAGGCAGTTTTGTAATGTTGTAAAACTAAATTTCAGTCATGTCTATACGTATATTACAGTAGGTAAGTTATAAGTTATGTTTATTAGCAAATATCTTCTTTTCAATATTCTAAAATCAAATTTTTGGAATAAGGGTATATCTGACAGCATTTTTTCAATATATTCAGTTACTTAAGGATCACCTAAATGTATCTTTTATTGTTAATAATCAAGATATCAAAAATTTGAAAACTATTCTTCATAAGTTAAAGCAAAACGGATTGCAACCATGCAAAAAAGGTGGCAGACAGTACGCAGAATTCTTAAAGACATTGAAAAAATCAACTTATAACTGGAATGTATCATTAGATCGGCACAATTTGCAAAAGAAACTTGAAGATTCTACTGAGAAAGCACATGAGCTTAAACATAAAAACAATGCATTGACCGAAACTGTGCGTTTTCTACAGAATGACAAGAGGCCCAGAGGGCCTGTATCGCTCACCTGGTTTGTAATGCCAAGTAATGTTCTGAATACAAGTTCATTGTTTCTTTTCTGAAGGAATTTGAATATTTACCTCTAATTCCCCTGTTGGGCCCCACCCTTTCAGCTCCAGGGGGTCAAAGCCAAAATTTATACGAATTCCGTTAACCCCAAGGATGTTTCTGGCCAAATTTGGTTACAATCCATGCAGAACTCTAGGACAAGTAGCGATTTTTAAGATTTACCTCTATTTCGCCTATTTGGCCCCGCCCCTCCTGCCCCCAGAGGGGTCAGAGCCAAAATTTATACAAGTTTTGTTTCCCTTCCTCAAAGGATGTTTGTGGCCAAATTTGGTTACAATCAATGCAGAACTAAGGACAGGTAGCGATTTATAGGATTTACCTCTATTTCCCCTATTGGGCCCGCCCCTCCTACCCCCGGGGGTCAGAGCCAAAATTTATACAAGTTCTGTTCCCCTTCCCCCAAGAATATTTCTGGCAAAATTTTGTTACAATCCATCCAGAACAATTAGCGATTTATAGGATTTACTTCTATGTCCCCTATTGGGCCTCGCCGCTCCTGCCCCCGGGGGGTCAGAGCCAAAATTTATACAAGTTCTGTTCCCCTTCCCCCAAGGATGTTTCTGGCCAAATTTGGTTACAATCCATCCAGAACTCTAGGACAAGTAGCGATTTATAGGATTTACTTTATAAATGCAAAATTTAGATAGGAGCTGCGATTGTTTGTTTGTTTGTTAGAGTTTTACGGCCCATCGACAACTAAGGTCATTTAGGGCCAAACTACAGGATAAAAGTTCAGGGTAAGAAAAATCAAGTAAGGACTAAAACACAGATTGTAAACGTTAATGTGATAAAAAAAGGTTTGCATGGGATAAAATAAATTTGGCTAAAACACATGAGAAAACTCATGCACAATGTTGATGAAACGAGCCGATCCATAGACAATAGAGCCGTAGTCAAGTTTTGATCTAATAAGTGCCCGGTAGATACGCAGAAGCATTTCACGGTCTGCACCCCAATCAGAATGGGACAGAACACGTAGAATGTTCAGCGCCTTCGAGCACTTATCCTTCAGATGTTTGATATGTGGAACAAAGGACAGTTTCGAATCAAATATTAGTCCAAGAAATTTAGTTTGTTCAACTACTGGAATTTTAATTCCATTGAGTGTGAGGTCAGGATCATTGTGTGGTTTTCGTTTTTGACAGAAGTGCATACAGACAGTTTTTGATCTTGAAAATCTAAAGCCATTTTCGTCAGCCCAATTTTGTAATTTGCCTAAACATTGTTGTAGTTGTCGTTCTATAGTGTGCATGTTTTTTGATCTGTAACAGATCAAGAAATCATCCACAAATAGAGACCCTTCCGTAGATTGGCCAAGACATTTAGTTATGCTGTTAATTTTTAGTCCAAAAAGTGTGACGGACAGGATACCACCCTGAGGGACGCCCATCTCCTGTGTTTCTGTTTCTGAATAAGTTGAACCCGTTCGAACTTTGAAATGCCTGTCAGATATAAAATTTGATATAAACTTTGGCAAATTACCACGTATACCGATGTCATGGAGATCGTTCATGATTCCATATTGCCAAGTTGTGTCGTATGCCTTTTCAAGGTCAAAGAATACGGCGACAAGATGTTCTTTCATGGGCTAACGGATATTGAACAAAAGCCTGTACTTGCAAAGGTATGACACAACATTGGTTAAATAACATTATATAATAATATTCGCTTTACATCACGGGTCTCCAAATACATTCATCAATTGTTTTTTATTCTTCATAAAAGTTATCAAATGTTCTTTTTCTGCGTAGTATATCACAAACGGCAAGACAATAATCGGATTATTTATCAATTTCTACCTAAATGTTGTAATACTTCAAAAAGGAAACAAAATTTGTATACAAATGTAATATCAATCAGTTATGTATTATAACTTACGGATTGCAACTTCGTAAATATCATTTACACGTAAAGCTATTTTCTATATCAATAGTTGATTGTGATCTGTTGTTGCAAACTTTGCCATGTACCAGGATCAATTTACCCCCTTGCATAAGTTAACAGAATATAAAACAATTAAAAGGAATTAAAAAGGGGCCCTTGCTTCAATTTTTCATCATTTCAGGCAGCAGCCTGCAAAACAACAGCCAACACTCCATCAATACAGGTAAACATAGTGTTTTTACAAACTACAACAAAATAGTAGTGAAATTCTTGTAAAAGGTTTATTGCATTATGATTATTTCAGATAGCAGCAGATCAGACTTTCCATCGGCCAACCATTCCAAGTTTAATCATATAATTGATGATCTTATATATAAAGAAACATGACTTGTTTGATATCCACATCATAAGATTAGTGTATAGTGATAAAAAATAAAAGAAAAATATAAAGGGGCTTAACTATTATAGAAGTTATTTGTATTCAAATGAAATAGTAAAACCTCGCCGTATATAGCAGTATAATATTTATTTACTTCAGTCTAAATCAAGCATGCATGAGCTCGACGTTGTCTCGGATAGCCAGGTAGTATATTTTTACATGTTTTGTCTTGCAAATTTCCCGCAGCTTAAAATTCCGCCTCTGAACTATGCAAAAATGTCGATTGAAAAGAAGTTGGCTTTAATTAATAATAATCCACTATTTTTCCATATCTTTTGATATGATAGCAATGATCGCAAGGACATAATCTGATGTCCCTTAACTACAGAAATATCAACACATGTTTGAAATATTACGATCAACTTAAACTAAATGTGAAAATAAATTTATACTGCATATCTAATATATATTTTTCGTTATCAGTGTTTTGAAAAAATAATTAAACTAATTTTGCTATTATTTCAGGATGACTGTGATGACATGTTACCCTATGGGGAGGACATTATTTCTGTAAGTAGTTAATAGCATTTGATTATATTTATCATTTCGAATATATTAATTCACACGATCAATTTGTTGTCATGCTTGAATAAAATGCAAAATCCAATTCGCCAGTTAAACACATGGGTTGCATTTATCATATAACAGCATTTTATTACATTTTGTCTTTTCTTTCAGGATTCAAACTTTGGCTCTGAAGACCTATTTGACACCTGTGATGAAGAGGAAGATACTTCTGGTCTTAACACGGTAAATATTCACTTAATTTTTAATGGAAGAGATGAAATTGTAACAGAATAATTTCATTCATCTTTCATTGCATTTAAATACAGATTTTTTGTTTCTACATGATTTTCAATGATTGTTATGGTTTGCAGTTCTGGAGTAGATAAACTAGCATTGGCCAACATGAGTGATAAATTTAAACTAGAGATGTAAAATCAAATCAATTCTGAATTATTGCACCGTGTATTATATTCAAGATGGATTTTTTCAGTTACGGATTGGAAATACATTTCAATTCAGGAGGAAGCAGTGACTTTTCCTGCGAACAGCTGGACAGATAGTAAGTGTTATTGCAAATATAATCTTTTTTATATCTTTATACCAGTGTGTGTTCTATAAAACTCGAATCTTCAGTGACATATCAATGTGCTCCACCGCTTGTAAAAAAATCAATGATAACACACACACATAACTCAGATATGCTAATGAAGTAACTAGATCATCATATATGTGTCAATTGGACTATTTACTTTGTAGATGCAGTGCTCTCGAGATTCCATAAGTACCTAGTTTCTTTAGAGAGAAATAAATCGCCACTGGCCGCCTCCCAACACGCCTGCACGGTATGGAGGGTGGTGTGGAAGTACATTGACAGTGAACTACGTGTCAAGGCGTGGGAGGGGCCAGGTCCACTACGTCAGTGGTTCGAGGATGAGAGACGGTCAAAATCACCAGGAAGCATTCGATCATACCTAGGGTCTGCACTCGAATTTATTGCATTCCTCAAGATAGACGAAGTCGTCACTGACCACAACAAGCTAACGGAGTTATCAGATGCAGTCATGAGATGGCGGCGTTCCATGGCAAGGCAATCAGCTATCAGACGGGTGGAAGTTGCTGTGAAAGCAAGCGGTAAGTCCCAGTTCTTTGCATTCTGTAATATATATTTCTCTGCTATTGTATTGAAGATGTTTCACGTTTTCTGTTAAATCTTAAGAAAGACAATCTTCAAGGCGTAATGATTATATTGTGCTATTTCAAAATAGGTCCTACCTTGTTAGCGGATAGCCTTTACTGTAAAATTACAGTTTATGATGTCCAATAAGAGTCACTAATTGTAACAAATCGCAATTGAGTTTTTTTAATTTTCAGACGAAAGAATTACTCCGGAGGACACAGCCAACTTTTTTAAATCAGACCATGTCAATAAAATACTTCTCAGAGCAGATAAGGTGAAAAAAAACCTTAAGAATGCAACGAGAGTCGACATATATAACATCAGGGATTATCTAATAATGTATATAATTCTGACCAACGGCCAGCGGGCCTCATGTATTTATGGCATCACATTACGTACAGTTGTAAGAGCTCTGGAGAAGGGAAGAGACTACGCAACATGTTTGGTCGCCAGCCATAAGACCAATTATCGCACTCCAGCAACACTGACATTTGATAGCCATTGTATGGGGTTACTGGATCTATATATCAAACTCAGGCGCCTGTGTCCAGGTTTTGTCACAGGAATCCACGATGACGCCAAGTATAACTTATTTTTGACATCAACCAACACCCCAATGTCGACACATGCCATTAGACGGGCTATGGGACAAATATGGGAAGAGGTGAATAATACTTGTTTCTATGTTGCAGATTATCTTAACTGTTTTGTAAATAACTACAATTATATGACAAACGCACCCTACTCTTTCAATAAGATAATTACGGTTAGCTGCATGAAAGAATTTTCTCATCACTAAATATCTCGATTTTAGTAAGAATGTTAATTTTCGATTTCGAGAGAACATTATTGGGACACTATTCATTAAATTAAAAACATTTCCTAGTAAACTTATTGATAATATTATCACTATTACTGTCTTTATATGTTAACACCGGCCGGGAACACGACCCACTTTAACCCCACCAAGCTGAGGCAGGCCATCGTCACGGGCGTTAGGCAGAAAAATCCTGACGCCCGTGACATTTTGGCCAACCAGATGACACACACGGCCAATTGCCAGGATCAACACTATCGTCTTCTCCAAAGGGAATCGGAGTCAGTGAAGGCGGTGCAGTTGATCCGGGAGACGATGGCTCCCAGAAAGCAACGTGAGTATGCTTTAAAAAACACTGTTTATTTCTTTTTGATAATCTTAACTATAACTTTGCTCAATCTTACAGAAAGCGTTTTATCCCTAAATATCATGAACCTCATTCCGGTATAAATTTACTTAAAAGTCTATGTGTTATTTGTTATATAAAAATAGAAGAAATACATAGTTCTGATCATAAGTTCTACAAGTTATTTCCCTTTTTGCCTAACAACAGTTTTATGCTACACTTATAAAATATTGTTAAATATCGCAATATTGGTATAAATTTTATCTATTTTTTCTGACATGCAGTTGCTGATTTGAGCGCCGATATAGAAGTTGAGGACCTGTATGAAGCCAATGTGTCTAAAGTGCGACGTGAGTATGATGAAAAATTTCAGTTTTATTCTTTTCAAAAGACTTTACTAGTATTTTGCTCAATTTCACATTAAACGTTTTATCCATAAATATCATGAAACCCACTCTTGCATAATTTCACCTAAAAGTCTATGTGTTATTTGTTATATAAGAAAAGAAGAAATACATAGTTCTGATCATAAGTTTTACAAGTTATTTCCCTTTTTGTCTAATAACAGTGTTATGTTACACTGATGGAATATTGTTACACAGAACATTGGATAGCAAGAACATTGTAAGAGTTATTACCCTTTACACATAAACACGTGTTTATGTGATATAGGTCATGGAATTGTCTAAATTTTTAACATTGTTAACAAATCTTCATCCTAAATAGAACATTCAACGACAAATCCCAACGACAGAATTGTTGACGAGATCACAGAACTGAAAGGATCCCAAAATGATGATTGCAAGTGTAAACGCAAATGTCTAAACTCATAAAAAAGCAATAGTGCAAAGAAATGTATATGACGCAAAATGGTTAAAACGACAACAAAAGTGAATAAAAGAATCAAGACAACACAAAGTTGAATATTTTAAGCTTCTTTCATCCCACCAAAAATTGTAAATATCGCAATATTGGTATAATTTTTTATCTATTTTTCTGACATGCAGTTGCTGATTTGAGCGCCGATACAGAAGTTGAGGACCTGTATGAAGCCAATGTGCCTAAAGTGCGACGTGAGTATGATGAAAAATTTCAGTTTTATTCTTTTCAAAAGACTTTACTAGTATTTTGCTCAATTTCACTAGGGTTTTATCCATAAATATCATGAAACCCACTCTTGCATAATTTTACTTAAAAGTCTATGTGTTATTTGTTATATAAGAAAAGAAGAAATACATTGTTCTGATCATAAGTTCTACAAGTTATTTCCCTTTTTGTCTAACAACAGTGTTATGTTACACTTATGACATATTGTTACACAGGACATTGGATCAGAGGGATCTTGGCGCCCACCAAAGAATGATCTATGTCTGACAATGGAAAGAGGAATCTTTTCCCTGCTTTTCAAACTTTTTCAAACACACTACATATAAAATATGATACAGATCGCTGTAGTACTTTCTAAGAAATAGTGGTAACAAACTTCAACAATGAAATCTAAGATGCCGGCCGGTTGGCCATCTTGTTTACCGATCAGTCCCGAAAGGCATTATGCATCAGTCCTAAAAGGTACTATGCACAACTAGGGTACAAGAGGAACCTATCAATGGAATTTGAGAAAGAACCCTTACGTACTTTCTGAGAAATAGCTACAACAAACTTTAACTATCAAATTCCAAGATGGCCGTCGGTCGGCCATCTTGGGTCATTGACTCCCTTCCCCCAAAATGCAATATTGCGACAAGTCCCTAGGTCATCACGGGGAATCCGTAGAAGATGAAATTTTCCCCAGAAAATCCAGAAGTACTTTTTTTGAGAGAAATAGCGGGTAATCAAACTTTAACTATCAAAATCCAAGATGGCCGCCTGTTCAAGCCATCATTGTTCCCGCATAGCGGTCCCGAAAAATGCGACTATGCACATAACTAGTGGTTCTAAGGGAAAACTGTATATGGAACATCTGAGAATATTAAGACATGCTCCGCTACTCAGGACTACTTTTGAGAAATTGTGGTTCACGAAACTTTAACTATAAACTCCAAGATGGCCGCCGGCCATCCTTGTTTCACCGATCGATCCCAAATGCAATATGGCACAACTAGGGTTCTAGGGGGAAAGCTGTATATGAATTTTTGAAAAAGATCCTTCTCAGCACTTTTTTGAGAAATAGCGGTAACAAACTTTAACATATCAAAATCCAAGATGGCTGTCGGGCCATCTTGTTCACCGATCCGGATCCCAAAATGCAATATACACAACTAGGGTCCTAGGGGAACCTCAATATGAAATATGAGAAAGATGCCTTCAGAGTAACTTTTTGGAGAAATAGCGGTAACAAAACTTTAACTATCAAAATCCAAGATGGCCGCCTGTCGGCCATCCTTGGTTCACCGATCGATTCCAAAATGCAATATGCACAACTAGGGTCCTAGGGGAAACCTTATATATGAAATTTGAGAAAGATGCCTTCAGTACTTTTGAATAATAGGGTAACAAACTTTAAACTATCAAAACCCAATCCAAGATGGCCGCCTGTCCGGCCATCTTGTTCACCGATCGGTCCCAAAAATGCAAATATGCACAACATGGGTTCTTAAGGGAACCTACATAATGAAATATTGTGAAAAAAGATCCCTTTAGCACTTTCTGAGAAAATAGCGGTAACAAGAATTGTTAACGGACGGAAGGACGGACGGACCACGGACGAAAGGCGATTTGAATAGCCCACCTCCCACCATCTGATGATGGTGGGCTAAAAATACCAATTTCTTTGAGATAATTAAAAATACGATTATGTCTCACGACATGGAACAAAGTGTACATGTAGGAGACATCATAGTATTTATCTCGTATCTACCCACTGTGAGAGGAGAATCACATGCATTGCATGTGGAGGATCCTCCCCTCTCAATAGATAGGAATGTGTAAAATATGTGTGTCCAGTTCGGAGCCGGGAGAGAACAACTTCCTCTCTGCGGTCTCTCCGACTGGACGGTTTAGGATTATAGATGCTTCACCGCTGACAAATGGTATTTTTTCACTATCAAAAACAGGAGCAGACGATTTAGTATTTTTCATGTTACAAAAGTTACTTACTTTACACCATTACCACCATTGAAAAGTTTGAGCTTCTAATTTTACTTCAAGTTAAAAATATGAAAAATAATTAATTGCATCCCGAAAAAATTCCGTGACACTATATCCTATATGGAATTTAGTACTGATTGCGCATGCACTAAAGGCGAAATTAATTATTTTATACTATTTTTTGTGTTAATTAGGCATATATGTACACGATTAAACACCAATTATTGTTCAAATGATTAATATCATTTATGCTCTGTCGGCGGTGGAGCATCTTTAAGTGTAGGTTGAATTTTAAACAGTTTATTGTTGCTGCCCCTATTGCATGGTCGTAAAA
>SAYR01053472.1:3681850-3701996 GCA_004382745.1 Argopecten irradians irradians | reverse complement strand
TTAACCCCTTAATGTGAGTCCGTCCGTCCGTCCGTCCGTCAACATTTCCTATAAATCACTACTTGTCCTAAAGTTCTGCATGGATTGTAACCAAATTTGGCCACAAACATCCTTGGGGGAGGGGGAACAGAACTTGTATAAATTTTGGCTCTGATCCCCCAGGGGCAGGAGGGTCGGGGCCCAATAGGGGAAAAAGAGGTAAATCCTTTAAATCGCTACTAGTCATAGAGTTCTGCATGGATTGGAACCAAATTAGGCCACAAACATCCTTGGGGGAAGGGAAACAGAACTTGTATAAATTTTGGCTCTAGCCCCCCGGGGGCAGGAGGGGCGGGGCCCAATAGGGGAAATAGAGGTAAATCCTTTAAATCGCTACTAGTCATAGAGTTCTGCATGAAATGTAACCAAATTTGGCCACAAACATCCTTGGGGGAAGGGGAACAGAACTTGTATAAATTGTGGCTCTGACCACCCGGGGGCAGGAGGGGTGGGGCCCAATAGGGGAAATAGAGGTAAATCCTTTAAATCGCTACCTGTCACAGAGTTCCGCATGGAATGTAACCAAATTTGGCCAGAAATATCCTTGGGAGAATTAGAACTGAGTTTGTATAAATTTTGGCTCTGGTCCCGGGGGGCAGGAGGGGCGGGGCCCAATAGGGGAAATAGAGGTAAATCCTATAAATCACTACTAGTCATAGAGTTCTGTATGGATTGTAACCAAATTTGGCCACAAACATCCTTGGGGGAAGGGGAACAGAACTTGTATAAGTTTTGGCTCTGGCCCCCCAGGGGCAGGACGGGTGGGGCCCAATAGGGGAAATAGAGGTAAATCCTTAAAATCGCTACTAGTCATAGAGTTCTGAATGGAATGTGACCAAATTTGGCCACAAAAATCCTTGGGGGAAGGGGAACAGAACTTGTATAAATTTTGGCTCTGACCCCCCGGGGGCAGGAGGGGCGGGGCCCAATAGGGAAAATAGAGGTAAATCCTTTAAATTGCTACTTGTCCTAGAGTTCTTCATGGATTGTAACAAAAATTAGCCACAATCATCCTTGGGAGAAGGGGAACAGAACTTGTATAAATTTTGGCTCTGGTCCCTCGGGGGCAGGAGGGGCGGGGCCCAATAGGGGAAACAGAGGTTAATCCTTTAAATCGCTACTAGTCATAGAGTTCTGAATGGATTGTAACTAAATTTGGCCACAAACATCCTTGGGGAAAGGGGAACAGAACTTGTATAAATTTTGGCTCTGGTCCCCCGGGGGCAGGAGGGGCGGGGCCCAATAGGGGAAATAGAGGTAAATCCTTTAAATCGCCACTAGTCATAGAGTTCTGAATGGAATGTAACCAAATTTGGCCACAAAAATCCTTGAAGAAAGGGGAACAGATCTTGTGTAAATTTTGGCTCTGGCCCCCCGGGGGCAGGACGGGTGGGGCCCAATAGGGGAAATAGAGGTAAATCCTATAAATCGCTACTTGTCCTAGAGTTTTGCTTGGATTGTGACCAAATTTGGCCATAAACATCCTTGGGGGAAGGGGAACAGAACTTGTATAAATTTTGGCTCTGACCCCCTGGGGGCAGGAGGGGTGCGGCCTAAATAGGGGATTTAGAGGTTAATATTAAAATTCCTTCAGAAAAGAAACAATGAACCTGTATTCAGAACATTACTTGGCATTACAAACCAGGTGAGCGATACAGGCCCTCTGGGCCTCTTGTTTTGTCTAGAACTACTCAAATCGCTCTTACAGTAGTGTGTTTACCTTATTAGATGCATGTTCTTGTCTAGAAATAATTTCATCAACACCTTGGTGGTTATGTATTGCATTTGTTTATAGTGCAGGACTTTGGCTCGGGTATCAGTATAGCGTGCATATTGTACCTGCCGAATCATATTGATCAACGATTTGGAATTTCAACGGTATTAATCAAAGTACTTAATGTCATGGAGTTTGTCAATATTTCTTGTTATGTGTTTCATAAGGAATGAAGAACAATACATTTATGTCATATTTTGCTTCATGGTTATGTAACAGAATTAGCCTCACTGCATTGTCCCTTTTTAGGTCATTCCTCTAATTTACTGTTCAAATATTATATTTATTTTTTAGCTCACCTGGCCCGAAGGGCTGGTGAGCTTATGTCATGGTGCGGCGTCCGTTGATCTGTCCGTCAACATTTCCTTTAAATCGCTACTAGTCATAGAGTTCTGCATGGATTGTAACCAAATTTGGCCACAAACATCCTTGGGGGAAGGGGAACAGAACTTGTATAAATTTTGGCTCTGACCCCGGGGGCAGGAGGGGCGGGGCCTAATAGGGAAATTTGAGGTAAATCCTATAAATCGCTACTTGTCCTAGAGTTCTGCATGGATTGTTACTAAATTTGGCCACAAACATCCTTGGGGGAAGGGGAACAGAACTTGTATAAATTTTGGCTCTGACCCCCCCGGGGCAGGAGGAGCGGGGCCCAATAGGGGAATTTGAGTTAAATCCTTTAAATCACTACTTGTTTTAGAGTTCTACATGGATTGTGACCAAATTTGGCCCCAAGCATCCTTGGAGGAAGGGGAACAGAGTTTGTATGATTTTTTGCTCTGACCCCCTGTGGGCAGGAGGGGTGGGTACAATAGGGGAATTAGAGGTAAATATTCAAATTCCTTCAGAAAAGAAACAATGAACCTGTATCCAGAACATTACTTGGCATTACAAACCAGGTGAGCGATACAGGCCCTGTGAGCCTCTTGTTTATATTTTTACTCCATGTGTTATTGACATGAAATAAAGTCAATTTATATTAATTAATGTATTATTATAGGTCAAAAAAGTAATAACAACAGTATGTTTGGGTTAACACAGGATCTTTACAAACTTATGTCTGTAGGATACAGATTACTTCAAATAGTAACTATACAAGGACCAAGAGCAAGATAAGTAATTCCAACTTTGGAGACAAAATAGATTTGCCAATTTTCAAGGCAGTCTTCTTCTTCTTCTTCTTTGGTGAGTCACCAGCCGTCAATAGTGACGATTTTAGGTGAGTGATTGGCTCAGTGGCGTGGGGGAAGGGGTTATATACAGTGCTTTTTTTTTTTTTTTTTTTCTTTCTGGCTGCGTAATAGAAAAGTAATTATTAAAAATCATGATAAAAAATGAGGTGTTTGGCTCTTTATCCAGACACACACAAAACAAATGCAGTCATATAATATAAAAATTAACAATAGAAAATACTAGACAAAGGAAACAAATTTGATAATAATATTATTAATAGATTACCTCACCTGTACGTGTAGAATGCATCAATGATAAACATGTTATCTGTAGGTGTTATGTAATCAGCACCTGGTTATCCCTGCACACCTGTCTATTTAGCCAGCTGACCACATGTGTTGTGAAATGGATGGCCTTTATAGAAGAACTGTTCACACCTTGAATGTATTTCATTAGGTTGTCTGGATCTGTGTTGTGTACACTTCCAGACAGTCCGTGTCCAGACAGGGTTTGATAATTTATTTAATCATGGCACAGTACATGTATTACCAGGTGTTCAGAGTAATGATCAAACTGTGGCTAACATGTATGTACCCCCTGCAGTGAAGTTTAGGGGGGGGGGGATACTGGCGTCGATTTCTCAAAACAAAAAGGCAACTTAAGTCAAAAAATTTTTTTCCCATTATGTAACCTATCTACATGTATTTTTTTTTATAAATGAATTATGTCCAGTATGTTTCAAAAATTTGGGGCCAGGAATCATAATGTCTGTCTGTCTGTGTGTCTTCTGTCACTAACTCATTAGTGTTTAGATGGAATTTGTTCAAACTTGGTCATGTAATGTAACATATTGATTGTTATTATTGCACATATTGCATGGTTTATTAATGGTTACCATGGAAACATAACAGATTCTTCTGATTGGTAAAAAATTATGTAATGTCAGATTAAGCTAAAAACTGCTTATAGGGGTTTTAAAAGGTGACAAATACAATGGTTATAGTTTTGAAGACATTGGATATCATTTAGTTTCCATGGTTACCAAAGAAAACAAAATGAACATAAATGAAATTTGTGTATCAGTTACTGGTGAGCATATTTGGCCTTTTTTTTTTTAAACTTGACTTTTGTTGTCATGGTTTCAAATGAGGGGTAGCAGGGGTATAAGTTAACCATTGGCATACAGGTCTACAGCCATGATGTCTGTTATATCGAAAATGTTGTTTGCAGACTTTCTTCCGCTTAAGAATTCTTTAAAGTACTGAAGAATTGAACTCTTTCTCTAATATTTTTTCTTTCTTCCCATTTCAGATGGCAGAGATTTCTGTAGAGATAGAGAAACTGACAAAAGCCATGGAAACCTTGGGGAAACTTTGAGGATTACTTACACATAGATAACTACTGGTGATGTGGATCAGTTTTATTGAACTGAAGATCGAGTGAATGGGTTAGAATCAACGTGAAAAACTGTCAGTTTGAACATCACAGCAGGACATTATTGATAGAAGAAAGAAATCTGTCACAAAAAATGGTGCAATACAGTATAAGGATAAGAAAACTTCCAACAGCTTCAATGGCTTCCCATATAGTACCATGAAAACGTTATCGACCTAAGAAAGAAATCTGTTGCATAAAAAAGTAGTGCAAAAAAGTACAGATAAGGCCAAAAAAAAAATGTCTGTTTAGGGTAACCCGACTGACCCTAATTTTTTACCCCCGACCCTAATTTTTGTTTTCCACTTTTCTATGAGAAAAAAAAAGAAAGTTAAAAGTAGGGATTTTGATTTCAGACTCCAGTTCGGACCATCATTTTTGAGTGAAAGGGAAAAAAAATTTCCCAACGGACCGACTGGTTTTTTTTTGGTCAATGTTACCCCTAACAGACATTTCGTTTTTAAGGCCTAAGAAGGATAAATTACAATCCGTTTTCATTTTTTCTCATTTAGAAGTTTTCAAGTACCCTGGAGATTTGCAATATTCATTTGTTGAATCTGATTTGTCTCAGGGCCATTTACACCTCGCTGGACCAGAGCATTGCTATGTGATTAGGTGTACATTAAGAAATGCTGATATTATTTATTTACCAATACACTTTACAATGTAAGAAGTACTCTAGTACTTTTGTATATATTTCTGGTGGTTTGATGTTCACAGTAATGACAATTCTTGCTAAGGCTAGCTAACATTTGTAGTTGTACAGCTTAATTCATTATTAGGATACCATGTAATATTTCATGATTAAATGAAACTCATTCAAAATTGCTATGGTTTGATTATGAGAAAATCATCACTAGGTTATAATTTTCACCCAGATTGCTTGTAGTGTCCAATTTAGTTTTGGCTTGACCTGTGCCATAAAATTAATAATTTTGAAATTCTATAATATGTAGATAATGCAAAGTACATGTATAAAAAGGATAAGATCTGTAAATATAGATAAGCATCAAGCTATCTTTAAAAAAGTAATTATTAAATTCTTGATTATTATTTAATAGTACATAGTTAAAGGCTAACATTTCTCTTTTAGATTAAAAAGAATATAACTAATCAGGAAAATCAATTAGTGCTATTAATACTGTTTAAGTATCGAAATAAAAGTGTGACTTGGTGATATCCTTTTGTCTTTGATATTCAGTCTTGCTAAGAAAATATCGAAGGAAGCATTAAACCATGCTTTGAATAAACATCCAACAATTTGTTGAGAAATTCTAAGTACAGTGGAACTTGGTTGATACGAACTCAGATAATTCGACAACCCGGCTTAATACGAAGTACTTTGCCGGTCCTGGCCGAGTTCACTCTTTATCTTTGTTTAAAGAAATTGGATAACTCGAATTCGGAAAATTTGAAGAACTCGGATAATACGAAGTACATACATAAAATGTTCTTATAACTCGAAATGAAATTTTTTGGACAACGAGTTTGCCGAAAATGCTGATTATCTTTTTCATAAAACTGCTGTAGAATAGCATTTCAAATATATACACCTCGGTTTTATTGTTATAATTTTGCAACTACCATCGGCAATTTGGACATCTCTCTTGTTCACATCATTTTACGACATGGAACTAGTTTAGATATACCAAGTAAAGATATCGTCAGTAGACATGAGAACTCGCTTAATTTGAACACTCGGATAACTCGAAGTTTTATCTTGGTCCCTTCAAGTTCGTATTAACCAAGTTCCACTGTATGCCAGAAATAGATTTTCAATCAGGCATGCACGTAATACAGTGACTACTTAAAATTCAATATTTTAAAAAAATAAATGAAAGTATGATAACAGCAAGAATATCAACTGTTTTGGATGTGTAGTATGAATGTTTCTTTTTTAAGATTTTAAGATGCTTAATATAAAATCTGTCAGCGATATTTAGTCGAAACTTAATTGTCATGTCTGTAATTTGTTTTGAGCTATTGAAATATACAAAAATATACACAATATTTGTTTGGTTGTTTATATTCATTCTACTACTTCCTTTTACAAGTTACTGTTATCTGGAATCTATTCAGAATCTGATACCTGATATTTCTGTATACATGTACTAGCCTTTTGTTGAACATACGCTGCCCTCTGTTACACAAGTTAAATTTTGCTGATAAATTATTCTTACTGAAGCCCTTCATGAATTGAAAACACTGAATAAGTTGATTAATATTCATGATTATTTTTTTCTGTAATTTATGCATGTTTATCTAAAAAAAACCTTTAATGGAGCACAGGCTATTGATTGTATAGTTATACAGTCCCTTCTTTAATGCATTATACTGGGTCAGTATATATACTAGATTCAAAAATATGTGTATTGGAAACCTGGTCTTGTTTTGCAGTGAAGGTCACATGTATTGAATGTCATCTCTTGTAGTAAAGTTCACATGGTGAAGGTCACATCTTGTAGTGAAGTTAATATCTTGTAATGAAGGTCACATCTTCTACTGAAGGTCACATGGTGAAGGTCACATCTTGTAGTGAAGGTCATATAGTGAAGGTCACATCTTGTAGTGAAGGTAATATTTTGTAATGAATGTCACATATTGTACTGAAGGTCACACGGTGAAGGTCACATCTTGTACTGAAGGTAATATCTTGTACTGAAGGTCACATGGTGAAGGTAATATCTTGTAATGAATGTCACATATTGTACTGAAGGTCACATGGTGAAGGTCGCATCTTGTAGTGAACGTCATATATAGTGAAGGTCACATCTTGTCGTAAAGGTTACATCTTGTAGTAAAGGTCACATCTTGTCGTAAAGGTCACATCTTGTCGTAAAGGTTACATCTTGTAGTAAAGGTTACATCTTGTAGTAAAGGTCACATCTTGTCGTAAAGGTTACATCTTGTAGTAAAGGTCACATCTTGTAGTAAAGGTCACATCTTGTAACATCTTTTACTAAAGGTCACATCTTAAGATTGTGAAGAGTCTCGGAGGAAAAAAACCCCAAAAACCATGTTGAATTTCCAATTGTGGAAATTCAACATGGATTTTATTTAGGTAATTCTCATGCCACCTTCCAGGTGCAGTGGTGCTAAAACCATTTACCCCTGCCTTATCTTTGATATCTTTAAGAAGAATAAAAGCTAATGTTTATTGTCACAATAACAAGCCAGTCAGAACCAACTAGATACAGATTTAATGAGCAAGAAACAAGGATTTAGTAATAAGAGACACGAGAAGTACTCGTCAGTGATTCTGTGTTATGATATTGGCCAAAGTGTTGACAAGGGGATACATATCAAATACAGTGTCAAAAACTACATGGGTAAGCAAAATAAAAAATGCAGACACCACTGAACGAAATGGACAGAAAGGAACAATAGTTTCAAACAACCAGAAAACTATATTGACGACACATTTGCTTGCCAAGGATATTTAGTACGGCACACTACATTTCTAATCGTATTGGAATACCCTTGGCTAGCGAAATTGCAATGATAATTACATCTAAGCAAGATTGCTTTATACCCAGATGTTTCAACAAATTATGGATGACACGGTACAGGTGAATCATGAACTTTACTGGTAGAGGCTACAAATCGGAAATTCATCAAAAGCTTCTGCCAAGAGTTATCGAATTCGTCTACAGATAAACGACATGGTTGGTGGAATTCGGCACAGAAAATCTAATCCTCAATCCATATGCTGTATGTATCAAAAAAGCAACAAAAGCAACACTTGTAGTAACTAAAATGTGAAATGGTAACGATCTTTATAATGCTGTAGCAATGGTCAGTAATGTTCGATAAACATCTACTGCAACTTATCGTACAGCATAACTTTAATTTGTAAGGTCTCAATGTTAAAGATGCTCCACCGCTGACAAATGGTATGTTTTCCACTATAAATAACAGGAGCAGACGATGTATTTTTCTTCAGTTACAAAAGTTACTTACTTTACACCATTACCACCAATGAAAAGTTTGAGCTTCTAATTTTACTTCAAGTTAAAAATATGAAAAATAATTAATTGCATCCCGAAAAAAATTCCGTGACATTATATCCTATATGGAATGAAGTACTGATTGCGCATGCACCAAAGGCGAAATAAATTATTTTATATTATTTTTTTTTGTGTTAATTAGGCATATATATACACGATTAAACACCAATTCTAATTCAAATGATTAATATCATTTATGCTCTCTCTTGTGGAACATCTTTAATTACACAAAATCCAACATATTGAAAAGATTTAACTGTCAAATGTGAAGTTTATCAACTTGTCCTTTACCTACAATGACTAGAATTGACGTTAATGAGTTCTGCTTGTTATAAACGAAAATAAATGTATTTAATATTCGATGTTAAGTATCTATATTCTGTCATATCCTTTGGAGTAGATAATAAACATCGAATTTGAATTAGTTTGAATAAAAATCTGCAACATTACAGCCGTGCTACCCCAACTGAGAACGACGCGTGTATTGACTTGTATCGATGTATTGAATGAGTGTACTGTAGCCGTGTTATTTATAGACTCGGGTACTGTCGCCAAATCCTATAATTTATGTTATTTCTTCTAAATACAACACTTTTTGTGCAAGTTGTCAAATTTTTATTGTGATTTTTTTGCAATGAAATTACCACCTTTATAACATTGAATTTGTGGTTCCCCGGACATCGTTTTCCCCAAAATTTGAAAACGCAAAATATACTGATACTGAGTAGATTTTTGCAGCATTTTAAGCCCTAAGAAAAAATACATGTTCAAAGTCCACTGGTGTGTAAGTTACACAAGTTTATACGGTATTTGTAGCAATTACGATTGTGTTTGGTACAGCTAATGTAGCCAGAGCGCCCGCGATTTACCTGTTGATTGGCGACAGTACTCGAGTCGATAAATAACTGGCTACATCGATACGATAGCGGTAGAGCGGTAGGGGTTTGTTGTCAGTTGGGGTAGCACGGCTGTAAAGAGTAAAACGTGATTGTTGTACAATATATGACGAAGTTAAATCGAATTGATATGTGATAGCATTGTCATAATAATGACTTCGCCATAACGATTGTATGGCTGTTTTCCACTGTTTTATTGCTGCTATCGGTCAATTTTAGATTATAGCTCGTTATATTTGATTCCGGAGCGCGTGTTTACAAAAGGGTACGTTGCTAAGTTGTAGAAACTGTCGTCCAATAATATCGATAAAACCATATGTGGAATAAATGTAAATAAAGACAAATTTTCTAACAGGTTGTATGGTTATACATTATAATGTTTAAACACCGAGCTCTGTGTTATAGTCGTACAGGGATTGTAGTTCATCTAGACCGCGAAATACAGCTAATTTGGTATGAAGCTTATATGGATACTCCTGATTCCTTACGTAACCCTGTCTAAACTTTGTAGTCCGCTTAAACCACAGGCTTCACGATTAAAGATGACGGTATATACGACGAGGTAAGTTATAGCGTAGTTTCTTTTCCATAACAATACTCATGTTTAAATATTTTGCTCCGAATGTTGCCTTTTTTTCACCTTCGCATGGCATTGCCAACGCCGACGAGGTTGCGGCTGAGGTTGACGCAATATGACTCTCAATTGCATATTGGTTTCACATTTAACTCAATGCTCGCCATGCTATAGACGTAGATTTAGTAATATCACAAATGGTAGAAGTAACATGACCGATTGCTTGTCAAGAAGATTTGAATTACGTATTATTCTAAATAGAGCAAGGTTAAGTTTTGACGATTAAACATTTCTCAACCTATCGAAGCCATTCACTTCTTTATCGAGTATCATGGTATCGATGTCACTCTATTCATCCATAGCACCATCCATTCAGTCGATTTCTTCCTTTTCTGAAACATTTAATTAAGCCACACCATCAGAATTGGAGAACGACAATATTCATGCTCCGTAATGTATTAAAAATAGATATAACTATTTGACATCAAGTTGATTTTTATAAGCTTGCGTCACCGAAACCCTATCAAGCACATTGTACCTCAGTCAACAGAATAGATAGAAAGTTAGCGAAGTTTCAATGTTGCAGAATTGCAAATATATGCATATACCATTATTGATCGTAAGATATACCTGTGCAGGGGCGTAGGAAGCGGGGGGGGGGGCAGGGGGGCAACTGCCCCCCCCCCCCCACCCGGTTCCCCAGATCCCCCCCCCCCCTGGACAAGGGGGCGAACAAAACATGTCTATTTTTGCCCCCCATTTTCGCCGACTGAAATGTTCTAAAAATGCATATTTGAAAGAAAAAAGAGTCCTCGTGCACAATTTTCGTACTTCATTCTAAAAAAATTTCCGCTGCGCGGCGCATTTCCTAAAACGTTCAAGCACATAATGTTCAAACCTTTAATGGTAGTAATTCAATACACATGAACTACACTAAAAATGTCCATTAAGGGATTCTACGTACTGCATTTGTATTTCAAAAATGTCTCTTAAAAGATTACTTTGTTTATATGTCTTAGCAAGACAATTAATTCATTATTATTTTGAGTTACAAAACAATGTGCCGATGGTGTGAAGCCGGTATGTTCAGATCGAGCAGGGCTGCACAATGATATGACGACACAATTATCACAATTATCATTTTTAAATGCATGTTACTTTAAATCGAAAAATTACCATGGTAAGAATGCTTTAATATCATTAAAATACATCGTTAAACATTCTAAAATCGTATTTTTTTCTCGGGGGAGACCCCCGGACCCCCCAAACTCCAAAATCTCGCGCCTTCGGACGCTCGCAAATTCATCAAAATGCATTGTAAAACTCATCTTAGCCATTCTAAATCGTAATATTTTTTCCCGGGAAAGACCCCCGAACCCCCATAACACCAAAATCTCGCGCTTTCGGGCGCTCGCAAATCATCTCAGCCATTCTAAATCGTAATATTTTTCCCGGGGTCGACCCCCAGACCCCAAAATCTCACACGCTAATTTGGCCAGTTTTCGTTAATTTCCTTTTAGCGACCCCACTGTCTATAAATGTGTACAAGGATTATATTAAATGATATATGAAAAAAGTATATAAAGTATATATGGTTATGTGTTGAATTAATCTCCTCCTGTAGGTGCGGCTGGAGGGGGGGGGGGGTTACAAAATATTGAGGACCTTTGCCCCCCCATTACGTTTCATCTTCCTACGCCACTGCTGTGGTGGTAAAGTATTATTGATATCAAGATGACATAGTGCCCCTGCTCTCTCTCTCTCGTTACAATTTCTACGACTGTCTTGTTAATAGATATGAAAATTACCACTTGTATCAGAACAGTTGGCGAAGGTGAGAATCACAAACGTCACCCAAAGTTGTCACACCTTTTTTCTCGTAGTTAATGACCATCGTATTCAATATCGAACGGCATTGGTACTAACATCATTGAGACCTACAAGTAACAGTCAACGATAATGCTCGATATATATAATATTGTAGTTATATGTATATTGTATCTATGTAGATCTAGAGGCGAGGAGGAGGAGGACATTCCAAACATATTTTTGTAGACAGCAACATCAACAAGCCATGGCTCATGTGTCACGGGTAAGATATATTTTGATAAATTTCATCAATTTGTCCATGGTAGATATCGTTATTAAATTGGAATCACATACCGTTGAGCCATTTCTTTCTTTCTATTTCAATTTAAAAATTTCTATCACGACTTTTGACTTTAAAACATATTTTATTGTCATAAAAGTACAAATGGATTAGGCACAAGTTATTTCAACCTAAGAAGCCTTCTCCAGTCAGCATGAAATATTTACAGGTGATGACATACATACTATAAATAGGTTACCCTAATCTTTTTAAGAATCTCCAGCCCTTGGTTATTCTGTTATCTGTTTTTGAGGTAAAATATGTGAAATGACGTGATTGACACATGACGTAACACTCACCTGTCCATATGAAATAGCAACTTACACATCTGTAATGATAATATACGAAATAGACCTGTCTTTCTTGTAACGTTTCTTTGTTTTATTTATGCACGTTTGTCCGTTTTCTATGACTTATTGCATTATTACAGGTAATGTATTGCTGTTTTCTTGTGTCTGCTTTTTGTTTTCTTATATAGATATTTTCTTCTTTGCGTTTCTATTTTCTTTGAAATGCTTCATGCTCAACAGACTAAATGATGTAAGTAATTCTCTTGGTGGAAATAGATAAAAATTCATCCAAAATATTTGAAGGTCTGCGTCCTCAAATTACTGAGAAAAAAAATCGTACATCCTGATCTACGAGCGCAACTTCCCCGTGTTTCACTCCGTCAGTGAGTATAGTATACTGACGGAACTCTGACAGAGTGAAAGAAGGGAAACAACGCTCTTAGAATCGTGTTGTGAGTTACTGGGACAAAATACCAAAATCATTATTTATACAATTGTTCAATACATTCACGATTTCGATATAAATCCTTTAAATACAATTATGAGCACATTCAGTTCGTACACTTTAGGTGTAATAGACTACATGTCCATTATATTTTTTAGTATCCTAACCTTCAGTCGAAATTAAAATGAAAAGAAAGAAAAGCATCTGGAAAACGGACGGTTTTATTGTTTTCAGAGAGTAGTTCCATACTTCCTGTTGCCTTTACTTCGCACACAGCCGTTTGGCTCTAATAACACTCTTCTCTCTCTCTATATATATATGATATGTAATACTGTGTCGACACAGTATTACATATATATAGGGAGAAAATGTCTATATTCCCAACATCCCCGTCCGAGTCGTCCAGAACTACTACGTGATTGCAGCTAATCGTTTCATATGATTGTATTATATATCGTGTGCATTAATCTGAAAGTCGAGTGGTGTTAACATTTAAATGGATTTAAAACTAAACAGTATGTACAGACGGAATGATTTTTTTGTTGGTCCTATTTACAGCTATGTTCATGTAAAGACGGCCTCCCATGTGTGTGTTGCGTGTATGTTGTGCGAGTTGCGTGTTTTGGCAGACTACGGTATAATCATGTTGTGTCTTCTTGTATAGTGGAACTTTTTATTGTGCTATATCACTGAAGCATGCCGCCGAAAACACCAAGCAACACACACCACCCGGTCACATTATAATGACAACGGGCGAACCAGTCGTCCCAATCCCTGCATGCTGAGCGCTAAGCAGGAGCAGAAACTACCATTTTTATAGACTTTGATGTGTCTCGGGGGACAGAACCCAGAGCCTTCCTCACAGGAGTGAACGCTCAACTCTAGGCCAAAAGTGAGGCGGTGCCAAGGGAGGCATAAGAAAAGATAAAGTAAGTTAAGAAGAAGAGAAAAGATCATTCGACAAACCTCGGCCGATTCCGGTACCCTAGGGTACCGGAATCGGCCTAGGGTACCGGAATCGGCCGAGGTTTGCCGAATGGAGAAAAGATAATATCCTAAATTTAGTCGCCTTTTACGATAATGCAATAGGGGCAGCTTGTACAATTCTAACGCTCTACCTGCAGGGCCGAAGACAGCAGCATTACTCATAGATGAAAAATTTCTCATGCTTCTGGTCGGTTCTCTGAGGCGAAAAGGGCTCGTAACCATATGCCACCACTGCGTTCACAATTTTTAGGCTCTATTAAAGACGCAATCTCTTCTATTGTCACTTTCAAAATCTGCTTATCTCATGGGATCTGGTTTTAAATTGTCAATGTTTATGTGTAGATTAGTACGTATTTAGGATGTATATCTATTCTATATCGACCTGTCCTATAAGTTACATGGCAACTCCTTTGAGATGTCGAAGGAACATTTAAAACAATGTCTAAACGACGACGTTGTGATGTAAAGACGCGAAATCGGATGGCAGGAGATATCCAAGTTCAAGTTCTTTTTACCACGATTTTGCACACATAGTAGTCATTAAGCGAATGTCGAAACATTTCTGTCAACGTCAAAAATGCCTTTTAAGCTCCACTTCTGAAAAATCCTATAGTCATGGAAAATATTTGTAATGAACAATGAACCTTCCATTAGAGACAAAAAATGATGATAGTCCAAATTTAAAACCAGCATTGATAATTTATACGTCAAACAGCAATATAGTAGTAGACCACACATTTTCTGTCTTGTTATCAATAATTGATTTGGTAATCTACGGGAACAGATGGTGTTCCCGAGTCGTGTCGGTTCCTACCTAGTACGCCCTGTAACCTTTGGTAGCAGTATAGGTCTATTTGGCTGATTACACACTCGTACACCTGTACTACCAATATCAACCATCGGTTTATATATATTATATCTTATCATAATGCATACTTTATGCAAATGTGGCAAAGGTCTTAAAAAGTTTAATATGTATCACATCTTTTTTAAACATATATTGGCAATTGGATTTTTTACGTATATGTATCAGATAAATGGTATAAGTTAGAAACAAGCAGGAAAACGGAATGCGTAGAAACCTGTAAGAAGTAGTTTTTGCTATCGCTCCCTCAGCTATTATGAAAAGTCACTTGTGAACAACTTGCATGGCCGTATTCGCTTTGATAAGGTTCATTCAGTTATTGATATTCAGTTTTATTAAAACAAAACAAGAAAAATTTGTACCGCAATATTTCATTTCCGTCACAAAGCAGGGCGATCCATCGTTATGTTTTTACATCAGCTGTGTTTGCTGAAAAGAAAACCTTGACTCTTATTACGCAATTTGTATTATCAAAATGAACACATAGACATTACCCAATGAGATTCAGACATCATCCTTTGTTCGCTATTTTAATTTATTTTTGACAAGTATTGGTGATTATTAAACGGAAGAGTAAAGACTGACAGACAATGGATTACTTTGGGAGTTAACATCATTTTACGAGAAAAGGAACAATGCTATTTGAATGAAATGTTTTGCTTCGTTTTTACAGCCCAATCTAGTGGGTATTGTCTTTGAACCGCGAGACAATGAAAATGGCTTAAATGTTTGTTTCATGTTAAGAAAGGGTATATCAGTTCGAGATGGAGACTAAGAATAGCAATAAAAGTATACAACAGCCCTAGCTAGACATTTGCATATATGATGTTAATAATTTCCTGTCAATTACGAATAAACTTGTTATACATGTAGATAAGAGATTTTTCAGTTTCCGTCATGACTTAATAAATAATAATTACTACAGAAAATGACACGTCTGTTCGCTTTTCTCTGCTTCTGTGCGGCCTATATACAGACTACGGGTAACAAACGGGTAACGGCCGGGTGACATTTGTCCGGGTCCATCAGGGACATTTACGTGGCACTTACGGTGTAATTGCGGTAAAAGAACGCATTAAAATACGGACAATGACTTAAAGGGATACATTAATTTATTTACTTAAAGGGATACGTTAATTTATTTCGTTACCTTTTGAAATCCTTTAAAAGTCGTGAAAATGTAAATAATTTGGCAGACTGCCAGACACCCAATAATTATCTAAAGTTCTGTAATATGTGTTTAAAGGTCGCTAAATAATATCATCACAGAGGTTAAAAATCTGGTTATATACGTCCTTGGTTTGGTGTATGTATTTATACTGGTGAACGCGCGGACATAGTTCAGATAGATTTTATAAAGTACTGGCATGCGATTTATCAAGAAAATCAGTATACATGTATACAAATATATGTATAAGTGCCTGGTTTATCCGTTATGTTCTCGCAACAATTCATATAACATTCATAATATTATTTCCGTTTTAAGTACTCGACTCGTACAATGTGAACTACATAATTGTCTGTTATGTAGCGAACTTTGTACGAATGGTTAAGCGATCAGACTAAAAGTTCACGGATGAGATATATATGCCAGTGTGTATGCCTTACTTCAGACTCATGCGCGTGGCTGTCGACCAAGGCAGTGAACGCAGTATACACATCTCCGACTAAAAAACTAATATAACGGACTGAAAGCAACCAATAGCTGCTGCGGCTGACATCCCACACTGACGGGACAGATGCGGAAACGTGGCGATTTAGTTCGCAGTTGTTTATATCCGTGATTACATAATATTATCACCAGTGTTGACAGATATAATTATGAGGTAACCATGATTATTGATTCCTGGACAAGACTATCAGCTCACCACACTGGACATGCACACACGGTAAACTGTCAAAGTGATGTAAACTTAAAGTTTAAATGAGCGCAGTTCAAACAAAGGACTTCATATACAGCAATATGTTAAACTAAAAATGTGAAAGTGCTTATATTATCGTTGTGTAATACAAAAGTGGATGAAATCAATTTTCAAAAGTCCTGCATTTGAATCGCACAAACTAGAAAAAGTAATAATTCACAATGGAGATTAACATTACTATTTTGGATTGATAGTGGATTAACATTTAAAAATACAATCATGGAGGTAAGTGGATGATAATTACCTTATTATTTATTCTGATATATTTCTTAATAAGTTAAATCTCAAATTTTAAATGAACACATAATGATGATAATCACGATGTATCGATTGTTATCTGCAATTATAACTGAATAGCCACATTATATTTAGAAATTTGAATAAGTTGGCAAATGAAATGGACAAAATGTGCGTTAGATTATTTATAAGCCGTCAGAATGAAATTATTTTTATACCCTTTTTTTAAATGATATATTAGCACTATACTAGCTGTATTCAAGACTTCCCATGCTGCGATTTGAGCCATCCGAAATTGAAATGTCCAGTTTAATCATTATAATGCATATATTTTACAAATGTGCAATGTATATATGTGTACTGCATATCACTTTTCTGAGTCTTGATATCGTGTCCGGTGCATGTACATAAATAGCTAATGCAAGCTGTCACCAGAATCTGATTAAGTCTTCCATTCATTGCATGGTTTCTTCTTAGTGTCGTGTGAATTTATATGTGTTACCGTTATTTACAAGTAGATTGTTACCGTTATTTACAAGTAGATTGTTACCGTTATTTACAAGTAGATTTAACTTGTATGTGCTAGACCAGTGGGTATTTGTCTGTAGCTTAACTGTGTACTTTACTGAACGAACAAAGAACACACACACGAACAAAGGAGTCGTTCTGACTATCAGCTGACTGATGTAAACAAACTCACGTTGTCTGTGGTCTATATTTAGCCGAATAGTGACGTCACTACCAATCAATACCCCTATAGCTAATCACGTGGTAAAATATTCATCATGGTGCACGGAGGATGAGGCGAGCATAAATTGTAAGTAAATAATAATACATAGGCTATATCGACACTCGACAAAAACGGATAAAATAATGTATGGAGACATCCCGTTTAACTTAAAATTAGCGCATGTATCGCAATGTCACTGACAGTTTTATCTGAAATGGCCTTATCGATATTTTGTACAAAGGACACGACTGAGTCGACGTTATACGTGTGTATAGATAAGCACAATAAACATCGCGTATTCAATATGGTGAATACTGTAAATAAATGTGTCTAAATACTGTGTCGTTTTTCTCCTTTATTCAACAGGTACCGTACCTTACAAATGACAGAGACAATATGGGATTTTTTCACCAGTTTCGGCTGCTGTTGTGGAAAAACTTCACACTGAAAAAACGGACACCTGTAAGTGGTCTTTTCATCTGTCAAACGTTTGATGTCTGTGTTATTTATGAACATTGCAACTTTTTTCTTGTACAAAATGACAACATGTATTCCAGGGCTCGACATTAACCATTGCCCGACTGCCCGGGGCAGGTCAGAACTCCTGTCGGGCAGGTCAGTTACGTCTGTGACTTGCCCGACTGGGCAGGTGGATATTTTAGTGCCATTGATACTTGTTTAGGCTGATGTAGAGTTGATATCACAGTCCTTAAGATACATTTACGGGTCATGTAACAAAATCTGAGCTATGAAGCTGTCTACACAGATTTATCGGTATAATTAGTCATGGTCAAACAGATGTGATAATTCAAGCGCTTTGATGACACAGTCATAATGTAATTTGACAGAAAGCATGGCAAAGAGCTTTGAGATTGATAGCAAATGGTAGGCCTAGCTCAAAAGCAATAGTATGGCAATAGTGGAAATCAAAAGTTTATCATTATATGCAAGAATCAAGATTAATTATACATGACCAGCTTTTGACTGAAAATCAAGAAATTTATAAGTTCTGCTCGCCATGCCGGCTATTCACAACCTAGTCTGCTCAAATCGATCTTTCCCTATCGGTATTTTACAGTTTTTGCTTGTAGAATATTGTTAGCTAAGACACCTGTTCTTCTCGTTAATAATCACCGATATTGTGTGGACTAAGAAGAAGATACATCAAAGCAGATTTGAAGTGTCAGTGGAGTTATTAGGTCTGGAAGGTTCCTGATAATTATCACTTGCCCGACTGGTCAGTAGCTAGGAACAATTTATTAGGACAGGACATATTTTGTTATATTTACTGCAGTGAATTATTAATTCTTCAATATGCTCATAGAACACAAAAATTAAGAAAATCAAAAGGAATCATAAATTAATCATAAAAATAGAGAAATTGTATCATTTTTCATTAAATTTTATTGGGCAAGTCAAATTTCAAGTCGGGCAGGTAGGTTTTTGTAGTCACCTGCCCGACAGGGCAAGTCCTTAAAAAAGTTAATGTCGAGCCCTGTATATGAATGCTTGTCTTGTGTTAGCAGTGACTCCATGTGATAGCAAGGTCACCTTGTAGTAGTATTGCAAGGGAGTCCACTTGTGAAAGCAGAGTCATCTGGTATTAGCAGGGTCCCCTTTTGATAGCAGGGTCACCTTGTAGTAGCAGAGTCTCCATGTGATAGCTGGGTCACCTTGAGAAAGCGGGGTTACTTTGTAATAGCAGGATCACCTTGTGATAGGGGATTCTATTTTTTTTACCGTGCTTCCTTGTTAATATATAATGATTAAAACATAAGAACACCTGGTTTACATAACAACGACAGCAGGGTAATGATTTAAGTTTCTGTCTAAGTGTTGAGTGGTAAGCCTTGACCAAATGTATAGGTTCTCAGCTACCATATCCCTCTTACCGGTTCTCTTGAACAAGACCCATGTATAGAGTTGGAAATAACCCACATCCTTTATTTTCGAAATGTGAGAGTTAGGTACAACATCAACCATTCTCTGAAACCAACATCAGGCTATCAAAGACATTGGTGTGTCCACCAAATCTATACCTTTCGTTTTTTAGAGATTAATACTTTCTACCAAATATATACATGTTTATCACATAACTGGTCTGTCTAGCCATGCCATAGGGCCATGTCATAAATATCGTAAGACGTGTATACTATTGTGACATCACAGGTAGTTTTGACGTCATAATTTTTACATATTACGATGCATTATTGTCACAGTAGACAGAAACGTCACGTTCGAGCCAGATTTCTACTATTTTATATAGAAACAAAATCAAAAAGTTTCACTTATATTTATTTCAACAAGAGGCCCAATGGGCCTTAACGGTCATCTGACTACCTTGACAATAGTAAAATTAATTATATATGGTGTCACTTTGTCAGGATCATGTCATAATCATTTTCAATTTCTTTCAACAAATTTTATTTCAAACAAGAGGCCCAAGGGCCTTTAAATATAGGAAATTAATTAGATATAGTGTCATGGTAGTCATCTAACAATACTTTGTCTGGACCATGTCAGGATCATTTCGTGCAAGTTTCAGCCAAATCCCTTCGGTAGAACTTGAGAAGAAGTTCAAAATGTGTTTTCAAGATGGCGGCTGTGACGGCCATCTTGGATTT